>CAJNOP010001046.1:0-35194 GCA_905250075.1 Rotaria sp. Silwood1
AATAATCTGAAACTTCTCAAAAGGAAAAAGTATGGCACACCTTCTGTGAAACAACTACTGCAAGCATTATATCCGTTATAGTTAATGGTTTTCCAAAATAAAGCCTTCGCAGGCAAGTCAGACAGAAAAAGCTGGGTTGAAACCCTAATGGAAAATTCTGGATCATTCACAATTAATATATTTTGTTCAGCAAAATCAAGTAATTGTTCAATCGAATCTTTCATAAACAGATCTACATCAGGTTTAACCGATGATGCCCACAAGTACAAAACCACAATATTTTATTTCATTTCTCTAATTTGTGGAGGAAATTCAACCAAAGATGCCATACAAGGCCAGAGACAAGATTTCGTTGTTCTAACTAATGGTGCACCATCTGTATGAATATTTAAAGTAATCGGATAAATTTCATTGCGATAAGATTTACTTAATTCATTAACAGACTTCAATGTTTTTTGGTATAGTGACCCAGAATTGATATCAAATGACGGGAAAAGATTAGCATTATTATAAACCGACAGATTACGAGATACTAGTGATTTTAATTGTGACTTGAAAGCTAACATAATAATTTCGCTAATGTCCCGATTTCGTAGTGATCTATCCTTGAACATACATTTTTCATTTGCGCAAAACCTACGACCTGAACGTTTTGTACATAATGCATGACAAGAGTTGCAGTAATATTTAGATGACGAATTAGGTGTATTATTAATTAATTTGAAAACTGCATTGCATGTTGTTGGTAGGAGATTTGGAACAGGTAAGAGTCACTTGATAAACTTCAACAATCGTTCACTCTTGGTTTTAGATATATTAAATTCGGTTGCAAATGACATAATAACAATTGCCGTGGTTTTTGCCAATATACAAGAATTATTATACAAGGGTAAGCTCGTATCAGGAGTTGATTGAATAAGGTCTTCATTTAAATTGTTGCTATCATGATTTGGTTTACAAAATTTAACATCAGAATTTACATAATTAATCGGTACCATATCTCCTTGTTCAAATGTAGATTCTTGTTGATCAAGCATATCATAATTTGTGTTCTCATCGTTTGCCGATTCATTATCAGATGATGATTCAATGTGATCATATTTGTTAAAGTATAAGCATTGAGGCTTGTAGGTTCTGCCGACGCCGTGCTCGTTGGCGACCAGCTCTATTAGCATATACTGTTTGGGATTTAAACATCTAAAATATTTAAAAAAAGATGGGTTAAAAAGATGTGTCTCAGAAAAGCAATACGTATAATATCGGGCAATGATATAAACATAAGATAATACAGTAATCATCGTATGATTAACTAATCACTTGAAAATATTCACGTTGATTATACTGCTTCGAACTACATTCAAGTGTTATTAGTGTCTTTATGAATGGACTATTACGATTTAATCAAGCCAAAGTTATATTTTCGAAATTATTTTTACGAAAGTTTGATTTCAAGGTTATAATATTAAATCTCATTTTCAAGTACGACTCTTGATAGTGCACTACAAGATAAAAGACCTTGAACCAAAAAACTGAAACATATCAAAATATAAAAGAACATCAGTAAACATGGCTAATAATGGTTTTTAAAACCCAATGGAGACACTTTATTTCAATATTTCATGAATGACCAGAAATACTTATACTATTATAGTTTTAGCTGCATGATCATTAAGCAATAGAACTATTATGAAGTTAGAAAGAAAATTAGTGTTCATTCTACACTTCTTGTGAACAAAACATTTATAGAATTTCAACTGTGCTACGACAAGAATTTGCCTTGGTTAAAAATGAATATTGTATCAAATCAAATTTAATTATTCACAAACGGGCAAACAGAACAAAAAACTAACGAACAACTGATCGTCAACGATTGCTCAATCAGCTACATCGATGATGGTGACATCAACAAATTGAAAAATAAACGATTTTTTTTTGAGCAGTACTCATGATTGTGACAAAAGTACAATTTTGTTTGTTTTTATTTTAAAAGTGCTAAATAATATTTCTTCTTAAATTAGAACTGAGTATTTAATCGTAAAAAGTACGGATAAATCGCGATTAACCATTATGATATATCGCTGATTATTGTCTATCGTTTTAAAAATTAAAATCGCGATAAAATCTGATTTTATCAGAGATTTCTTGAAGAAATTCGATTTATCCCGATTTTACGCCCTTTTTTGGGAAATCATCAAAATCGCTGCGATTTTCCCGACATAGGCAATGACTTCGTTTTGGTAAAAACAAGAAGCATTAGAAATAAACTTGATATACGATATGAAGGTCCACTTAAAATTATTAAACAATTAGGAAGTAAAACATTCATTGTATAACATGTTAAAAAATTAACATTAACAAGACAAGTGACAATGGATGTTATCGTTCCATTGGTGGAACGATGGAGTTTGATCAAATCAAAACGTCCCAGAAGGAAAAGATGTGAAACCATATGGTATAATCAATAAAGTAAAAAGACAATCATTTATAATTAAGTAAAAATGATTTGGTCTGATTTATCAGTCATGCCGGGGAGACTGAATTTTACCTTCTTACTGACAAGGAGGGGCTGTCGAACTCGAATATTTAATGTAATTTTTATTTTTATTACTTAATACGAATTGACACATTATCCAATCATTGTGTATGTTAATTGATACACTTTAACAGTTGTATACAGATTGTACAGTGTAGAGAATGACGCACATGATCCAAGTCAATAACTTTACCATAATCCTAGCAAGAACATGATATTTACATATCTACTACATCAAAGAAAAATTTTTATATATCAATACAAATCGAGCCATATCATCAACATCATTCAATGTCACAGTATCATCAACATCGATTACTTCAACAACATCATTATCAGTATCAACTATTTTAGGAATGACATTATCATCATTACAACACTCAATATTGTATTAAATATATGAAACATATTGAGAAATATAGTATTATCGCCTCATCGTTTATGATTAAACTATTTTCAAGTTCTTCTTGTATTTGATACATCGATGATTCATAATATTCAATATATAAAAACTATTCAATATCCATTTAAAAGATGAACAATATAAATCGATGCTATTCCATTTAGATTATTATCGTCGAAATAATATTTTATTCAATATTATTAAAGCTTCATTTGGAAATATTATTATTATCACTATTACTAATTTATTATTACTATCAAATCATTACCGAACTTTATCTTTGATATTCAAACATGAATAATTTGAACGTAATCAAGTCATCAAAAAAGAAAACAGTTTTGATGAACTCAATGTTAATGTGTGGGGATACACATCTAATATGATAGGGGAGGAATGCTAGCGATAATTCATTCCTACTCCTGCCCTTTGATATCTTGCTACATCTTTCTTTCTTTCTTCTTTAGTCATTGTTACTGTTATTGTTGTTTCTTCTCTTCTTTCTGTTTTTTTTCTTCTCATCTTGTTATACATATGTACAAGATGTTAAGGACATTTAAGATATATTTAAATAAAACACACTTAAGCTCGTCGAAACGAGCTAACAGATACACTCATACATTTACAATGATGTCACATTTTCATATAAATAAAACCAAAAATGGCTATTAAGCGAGACACACTGTTCTTTGTTTATTAAGAAAGGGTAAAACTAAAAAGGTATGACTCAACATACAGGATTACTCATCCATTCTACACAATCTACTTCCGTACTAATTTTGTTGTGAGAAGGCATGACAATAGATAAATGATAGGTGTCCGATGTCATGCATGTTAGAAATCGATTCAGAACGTAAAGACGTCATGGTAAGTTTTATTATTCATCATTTAACGCAAATGCGCAAGTCCACTTTTGAATGATTTGGGTATAAATACGGATGTGTTTCGTATTCAAATAGTAACAAACATCAACAACAAAAATCTTCAACATGGCTCGTATGTTGATTGTCGTCTTGCTTATATGCGCTTTAACATTACAGATGTGTAGTATGTATATTAGGCTAAAAGATATTTAGAAACTGCTAAATGATCTTTATCTATTTGATTTTTCTAGTCATTGATGTGTCTGCTGGTTTATGTCTACCGACGGGCATATGTTATCGTCGAGGAGAGATTGGATGCATCAATAGATGCAGATCATGTGGCTATAAAAGCGGATTCTGTAAAAAAACCTTTGGCTTCTTAAAGACTTGCTTATGTTTCCCTTACTAGAACATCGGCATCATCTAAAATGACATGAACTTCGTCTCAATTATTTTTCTTTTGCACTATTTTACGACATATTTTCATTTATTTATTTTAATAAAGCATTCAAATCAGAAAATAACCTACTAATAGACAATCCCCATCCAATATCACTGCTGAAATAATATTCGATAAACCTTTAGATCCTCCTCTACTAGTAAGGTGTGGGTGAAATGAATCACAACACCCACACTCACACCCCACACCCTTTCATCATCAGATGTGTTGATACCTGTGGATGTTGTTGTTGAAAGGGAAAGCGTTCATTGGGTGGTCGACCTGTTTGATTAAGTTTTTCTTCTATCGTTTCTGTAGTCTTAGATAAATATTTCGGATCTGTTGTATTCATTTTTTTCTTATATAGTGTGCTGACAAAATCGTATAAGCATATGTTGTTGAGAATGGCCGAGCGATATTGATAATCAATTCGTGTGTTAACAAGTACATATTTTTTGTTATCTTCAGCAGATTGAATTTGAAATTGTTCTTCATTATTATTTTTATCGTCGATTACATCTACATGTGAAAGAGAATAAGTTAGTTTTAATTTAATATATCTTATGATCACTGTTGATGTAATAAATACGTCTGAAACATGAGATCAAATACCTATATATACTCACCATGAGTTGCAAGTTCCAACTTTTGTTGCACGCGCATTTCGTTTAATTCGGTTTGTAAAAATCGTTCAGTTTGAATTAGATAGAGACCTTGCAATTTGTGCATTGTGTAATAATCATTCCAATTCATGAGATAAGAGGCAACTTGAACACCAGATAGTTCTTGTTGAGGAAGCAAGCATGTTGTAACAACGTAAAACGAGTTTACGCGACTTCTCAATTGCACTTTCATTGTCCATTTGATGCGACGAATTCTTGAACGATGCAATACTTGTTTGTACAAGAGCAAATGTATCATGAAAAGAAAGGCTGATCTTTTTCACATAATCGGTAATATAATAAACAAGAGCCTTTCCATCACTGCCACTCCAAATAAATTTGATATCCATATTGGAACGGCAAGCGGCGATGAGATATTCGTTAAAATTATTGATCCATGGATCGGAGCATCGCATAAAAATGTGACCAGTGTCAGGATGAATCGTCGAGAACGGTACTAACTTGCGTGGCACACGCATTCGACAACTTTTCTTGTCACCTTGATTCGTATTCGAGTATTTATAACATGTATCGCTATTAAAAAATTCGAGGGAAGAGCAGTTGAAAATTGAAGTGAAGAGAGAATGAAGTGAAGAACTGCTACAAACATTATGATTTGAACTAATCACATTGTATTCATTTATTGATATTTCGATAATATTCTTTTGTCATCATCAGAATAAATACTTGAAATTATCTCACAATATGTACAATATACAAAGACACAGGAAAAGAAAAAACAGAGAATTGATAATGAATGACGATTGTGTGTGGATGAGTACATTTATATATTATGGATGAGTAGACTAGGCTGATTTTGAATGATTATAATAGGATGAGCGCTCATTCTGTTCGTTAGAACAGGCGTTTCCGGGCCTATAAAATTGCACCGTAGGGTGCTATCCGAATATTTTGATTTTGTATTTTACTTCGTTTATTGCTTTATCGTGTGTATTATGTGTGAGTAGGCTTTCTTTTATGATTCTGCGTTTCCAGACGGATTCTAGTGCTAATGTTTCAACATTGTCTAGGTCCATTTTGTGGGTTTTAGTGTTGCAATGTTGAGCGATTAGTGAGGTTGGTTTATTCTTTCTGATGTCGTTTCGGTGTTCTTTCATTCTTGTAATCAGTTTTTGGCTAGTTTCTCCGATGTATTTTTTCCCACAGTCTTTGCAGTTCACAGCATATACTAGTTTCTTATGTTTCTTATGTGACGAAAAATGATAGAAAGAATGTGAGGGTGGTTGGTGATTCTATTCCTTCATATCATATAGTCGTCTTGTGACGATCAATGATACAAGGGATATTAGTGTTGATGTTGATACACTTTCTTCTATTCCTTTATACACTGTAAATTTTTTTGAAATTCTACTTCTTGGAAAATCGATCTCAAATAAGCTGAAGCATTTTTAAAGTTTTATGATTTATTCATTGAATTTTGAATAATTCGAAAATGCTTGATTTTCCAATATATAGAAATTCAATTTGATTTTCTAAAAAATTGATTTTCAAATGAATTAGAAAATCAATATAAGTTCTAGAGAAAGTCAAAAATGAAAGCAACTTTCTGGAAAATCATTTGAACTATGACCGCTATAGAGTCATTGTTCATTCATGTATATAAGGCAGCCGATAGTGTTGTGCATTCATTATTTTCTTCGGCAGCCGTAGTGAGTAGATAAGTTATATTTTTTTATTTAGAGTTATTATTCAAGTTTTAAATTTGAATAGGATACTATGATTTGATTTTATTTATTGTTCTTATGCATTAATGTTAGATGATATTTATTATTTTGATGCATTAGTTATCAATGATATTTTTCTATTATTTAGATGCATTAATGACCAATGATATTTACTGATTATTTTGATGCATTAATGATCAATGATGTTTATTCATTTTGATGCATTAGTTACAACGATATTTATTTATTATTTGATGTATTAATGTTCAATGATATTTATTAATCGTTTTGATGCATTAATGATCAACGATGTTTATTTCTTATTTAGATGCATTAATTATAAATGATATATTATTAATATGAAATAGAAAAATAAAACATACTTCATTATGATATGAAAATCCAATTCGATTTTCCAGGTTTTAAAAAATACTCGAATTGCTATATCGAATCCGAAATTCTAGGAATGCCTATATGAATTCACTCTCGATTTTCTAATTAGAAAATCAAAATTCATATTTTTAATGCTTCGAATATCTTATTTTCAAGAATTTAAAAATTCATCGGCGAATTCATATAGGCATTCCTAGAATATCCTCCATTAAACTCTATAACTCATTTTCTAGTTTACAGTGTATCATACAATCGTATCATTTACGTATAAAGCACACGCATATATACACGAGTAGAATAAGAGATAATGAATCGAAAGAAGATGAGCCCATGGAGAGAACAACGTAAGAATAAAAAGGTGATGAGGCCAAGGAGAGAACACATATATAAGAACAATGGAGTAAGGCATAGCGTGAGAATAGATAGGTGAGACCAATACATAATATACGAGTGAGTGACGATATAGAAGGAGAAGAAGGTTTAATCATGCATAGATTAACATAAAAGTAACGCTATTATGAACACTACGTATCATTGATTGTATAGCAACACACTGAGAAAGAAAAGACATCACATGAGATAAGATGCCTATTGGCACATCTTAGCTTCATCGTTTCCTTTTTGGCAAGGGAGAAATATGTTGCGCAGAGTCATTGATTTTCTATATACTAGGTTGATAGTTATGTTAGGTAGTAGTCTTTTGCAGAGCTTTCGTATTTTTTGTCCGAATTCAATAGATTCTTGTCCGTAGTAAGAAAAGACAAAATAGATTTCTTAT
Organism: Rotaria sp. Silwood1; assembly: GCA_905250075.1. Lineage (NCBI taxonomy): Eukaryota > Metazoa > Rotifera > Eurotatoria > Philodinida > Philodinidae > Rotaria > Rotaria sp. Silwood1. The sequence continues at coordinate 7,754 of CAJNOP010001046.1, forward strand.
GTTTTTGATGTTTGAATTTGAGGCTGAGAGGAGAGCTATTTTAGTCGTTTATAGATAGCATATGACTCTTTTATTCCTCGTTTGATGATGTGAACTGGATACCCATTTTTTTGTAGGACTTTCGTTAAATGATCTTTTTCAATTTTCAAGCAGATCTCGTTTAAGCAATGTTGTAATGATCGGAAGTAGAGAGATTTTATCAGACTGAGTTTATATTTTCTTGCCTGGTTGCTGTCATAGAGGAGGTATAAGTTTGTGGTCGTTGGTTTTCGATAGATTGTAGGTTCATATTTATTATTCTGACGAATTATTAGTAGATCAAGAAATGGAAGGCGTTCATTATTTTCATATTCAATCATAAAGTGAATATTAGAGTGCCATTTATTTATCAGAGAGAGGAAATCAGTGATATTCTGTGTTTTGTTAAATATACATAAGACATCATCTACATATTTATACCATATTTTTGGTCTATTTGTAGTAAAACGATTTAGTTTTTCTTCCAGTTTAGAAATAAATATGTCTGCAAGGATGGGGACAATAGAAGAGCCCCATTGTCATGCCCTCCACTTGTATATAATTATCATTAAAAAATCTAAATGGTACGTTTAGAGAAGCAAATTCTAATAATTTTTTAAATTGAGAGCGATTGTTGGGGCAGTCAGGTTTTTTTCCGTCATTGTATAATTGATCTAATGGAGTTTCGATTGCTTCTGTGACTGGGATGTTAGTATATAGATTTTCTATATCGAAGCTTACAAGTATGTCTTTTTTTATCAGATTTCGTTTTTATGACATTCTTCATCAATTCGACACTATCTTTTATAAAGGAAGGTGGTTTTTCTTGTTCTTTCGACAATACTTTTGCTGCGTGTTGTGATAGTCGGTAGTTATATGTCGCTGTGGTGAATATGATCGGGTGTGGGTGTGGGTGGCTCCTCTTTTCATAAACACCCACACCCACACCCACACCTACCTTCAAGATCAGCACTGCTCATGCGGTGACCAACAGTTGTTTCAGCAATCTACGTTCAAACCTCAGATGATTTTTAGATCACATCTTACTAGTGATTTAACGATATTTTTTTTATAAAAAAATTTTCGTTTGCTAGACCTAATAAAAAGCACATTGATGATCACAATTTTGTATGTATTTTCAATTTTTTGACATGTTGTAATCCTTTTTGCTTAATTTTTAGGTGATATTCAGAAAGATCACGAAAATCTGCATCGAATGATGTACACTGTAAAAAATAGGCGTAGAATAATAAACGCTTCAAAAGGGTTTATTAGCCTTATAAACGCTTTCATATACCCTTTTCCTTCATAAACCCTTTAGGGTATATGAGCTGTAATGTACCCTTAAAGGGTTTATTAACTTCATAAACCCTTCGGAAAAGGGTTTTTTATTCTACGATTTCTTCTAAATGGTATATTAATAAACGCTTTTCCGAAGGGTTTATGAAGTTAATAAACCCTTTAAGGGTATATTACAGCTCATATACCCTAAAGGGTTTATGAAAGTGCAACGAATAATATACCCTTCCTAGGGTTTATGAAGGAAAAGGGTATATGAAAGGGTTTATGACACTAAAAGGGTATATGAAAGCGTTTATAAGGCTAATAAACCCTTTTGAAGGGTTTATTATTCTACGCCTAGTTTTTACAGTGTATGTAACTAATGAGATGGAGGCTTAATAGTAACATAAAATATTTCTCAACGAAAAACACTGGTCAATTTTTTTGTTTTTTTTGCAACTCGAACTAAAAAAAGCGCAATTTTTTTCCTTAGAGTTCTAATTTCACATGATTTGAGTAGAGCAACCTGTATTGTTCATCAGAATAAATTTTTTTATAGTCTAATATGGATTTTCAGGGTCATAATCGGTAAAAAAACCTTAAAAAAGGTCGACAATAGTGACCCTCAGAAATTGACCTTTCTCAACCGTTTTTTGACGTCCACAACCATTTTAAAGCAAAACGAATACTATATTCGTGACCAACAATGTCGATAATCTATAGATCACCAAAACTTGGACAAGAAAACCTTTTTTTTGAGGATTCTCTAGGGGACCACAGTCAAAACTTTTTTCGAAAAAAGTTTTTTCATTTCGATAAAAAATAACATAGTGTAATATGTTCAGAATTTAATGCTGATTCTAACCATATAATTTTTTTTCAAAAATATTGGGGAATAGAAAATGGCCTTAGCGCCACTCGTTCTTTGACTGAATTTTAATTTTGACCACAACATATATAAAGGGTGTGGGTGTGGGTGTGGGTGTGGGTGTGTGGGTGTGGGTGTGGGTGTGGGTGCGGGTGTGGGTGTGTGGGTGTGAGTGTGTAAAAATCATTCATGCATTCACAACTGCCCGCACTCACACCGACACACCCAAACCTCACCCACACTCAGACCCACACCGACACACCCAAACCTCACCCACACCCAGACCCACACCGACACCCACACCCACACTCACACCCACACCCACACCCACACCCACACCCGAGCTCACCAAGAAAAAATTCGCTGAAAGGTTTTTCGCTCTCTTATTTTTCGCTGTTTTGTTCTTTCGCTAATTTAGTTTTTCGCTATTATTTCTTTTCGCTATCATGGATTTTCGCTGCAAATTATTTTCGCTAAATCGTTTTTCGCTGTTTTTTTTCGCTGAAAAAGTCATTCGCGGAAATGCTTTTTCGCTGAACGGACACCATTTCGAATTCATCAAAGAAGGCAAGATTAAAGAAACTCACAAGTTTATTTGCATGAAGTAATGAAGTTGTCATTTTATTAATTTTCTCATGACTTTTACGAAATGCTTGAAGACCATCAACAATAACTCCTTGTTGTTTCATAACAGTTTCCAAGCAATTGCTAATATCATTCATTTGCTTTCCGTATTCAAGCAAAGATTCATCATGCTTTCGTTTAGTTGATGGTGATGATGAAGGAATATATTCTAAACACACAAAAATCTTTTTCACTATAGATTGATGTTATTACAGGTAGAACTAACCATCATCATAAGTTGTCATTCGTGAAGACACGTTTCGATGATAGGAATTTGGGTGTGGGTGGGCGTGAGCGTGGGTGTGAGTGTAGGTACAAATAGCGAAAACTACCACTTGAACACCCACACCCCCCCCCCCCCCTGTATCAACGACGTTTAGGAAACAAACCTCTTTTATTTCCCAAATTGTTTTCTTCTTAGTTCTCTCTGAGATGCAATCAAATTTGTTCAAACTAAATTTCGTTAAACGAAACCCCAATGATTTTAATGTCACTACACTTTTATCACAAAAATATCGCTGTACATTTTGTTCGTAAAACTGAATTTTCTTTCGAACGAAACAAGATTTTCGCTTGATTTTTTGGGGTATTACTGTACACTATGAGTTTAAAAAATGGTCAATTTTTTATGGCAAAGAGTTGAGTTTTCATGAGTTATAGCAATAACAAAATTTAAAATGTTGCTCTACATTTTGTCTGAACATCGATTTTTTTAATTTTGTATGAAATTTTTGTATTAACAAAATTTATGAAACAGACTTCTTTTATTTCTCAAATTATTTTCCCCCTAGTTCTCTTTGATATGCAATCGAATTTGTTCAAATCAAATATCGTTAAACGAAATGCTAACGATTTTAATGTCACTCTCCACAAAAATGCGAAATGTCTTAACTCCTGTTGCCCGTAATTTTTCAGTCATCAAACTTTATGTACAGCTAAAGCGAAAGACATATTTTGGAAGTTCTTGACGAGTTCTACAACTCTAGCTGGAAAAATAATTTAAACAAAACTACAATGGATTTTTAGCAAATAGTTTTCTTCCGACAGATGGCACTAAAAAGCAGGTATTTGACATTTTTGTTATGATTTCTCGGGAACTAATAGAGATGGAAACTTGATTTTTTTAGAAGTGAATGGACACCCTTAGACTATTAAAATAAAATTATCAAAATCAGATGAGTAGAACCCGAGTTATAGCCATTTTTCTTCAAAAATCCTAACGGTACAATGGGCGCGCTCTTCACTCATATAAATCTTTTTGTCAGTATTGATATAAGATTTCAGAGACGACGATTTTTCGTATGATTTTTTGCATGATCATAAAGGGTGTTTCATAAGTAACGGCCCCATTTTTATTTTTTTGCTATCTTTGTTATATTTCAACATGAATAGTCATCAATGATATAGTTTTGAAGAGTAGCATCTAAACTATCGTCCAATGGGAATGGCTCTCAATTTACATCAAATCTTAGAAAGTGCTGCAATAGTAAAAATATTGAAAAACAACCTATCAAATTAATTTTTCATCTTTTTTCCTATAGAGCATAATCTTCTCAGTATTTTGTGAATATCTCTCTCAACTTTTGATGCTTTGACTTGAATCTTTTTCAAAAGATAGCTTGTAAAATTCTCTACAAAACTCAACAAAAATAACTCTCCAGAATAATAATTGCAAAATCATATCTGATCAGTAGTACTACATTTTAAAGAAATCTCACTCCTGCTAATGCTGGTTTTTTTGACAAAGCCAATAAGTGCTCCCTTCATGACGAAACAGATATCAAGCCATCCTAAACTATTTGTTTGGACAACTGTTCATATTGGATTTTGTAGAGAATTTTACAATCTATCTTTTGAAAAAAAAACTCAAGTCAAAGCATCAAAACTTAAGAGAGATATTCACAAAATACTGAGGTTATGCTCTATAGGGAAAAGATGAAAAGTTAATTTGACAATTTTTTTTTCAAAATTTTCGCTAATGTAGTACTTTCTCAGATTTGATGTAAAATGAGGAGGGTGTGGGTGTGTGGGTGTGGGTGTGTGGGTGGGTGTCGGTGTCGGTGTCGATGTGGATGCGGGGTGGAAGTGGAGGTGGGTTCACTCTTCTTCTGCAACTACACCCACACTCAACACCCCCCACACACCCACACCATCCACACCCACATTCCACACCCACACCCACACCCACACCATCCATACCCACCCACACCCACACCCACACACCAATACCCACACTCACACCCAGACCCATATCCCACACCCGACCCACCCACACCCACCCACACCCACATCCACCCACACTCTTACCCACACCCATACCGACACACACCCACCCACACCCACACCCACATCCACACCCACCCACACCCACACCAACACTCACCCACACCCACCCACACCCACACCCACACCCACACCCCACACCCTTATTTCATTAATGAAAATATATTGTTCAAATCGAATAACCTTTCACCAATATCAATTTTATTGGCTTCTCCTGAAAATGCAGTTATTTTCTTCATTGCTTCTGTTTGGCTTGAATGAAGTTATCGAGTTTTCATCGAGGTTGTTTCCATTTCTTGCATAAAATGACATACCGTTTTGTTTTTTATTTCGCATTTTTGTTGGTGAATTTGTAATTAATTTGTGTGATAAATGATTTGCTCCACTTTGTTTAATCGCTCTTCTTGTACCGGTAGCCGTTGTTAAATATATATATGCACTTAAAGGAAGGAAAAAAATTTGAACTTTATATATAAGAAAGATACCTTGTTATGGTAATTAAATTTTAATAATAATTTGTGAATAAATATATAATTTCTCTCTTCCGTGAAAGGATGAGATGGTACTTCACTCTTTCCGTTACGGATGAGTAAATTTATTAACCAGTTCGTTCTTCTTCGATGTGATAAGTAGAAGAAGATGGGTCACGGTACCAAATTGTTAGTTCGCTTCGACGAGCTTACGTTTCTTTTATTCAAATATATATCTTTTTAAAATGTCCTTAACATTTGTTCATATATATCGCACGGAATAGAAAAAAGAGAAGAGAAGACAAAAAAGAAAAAGCAATCATAGAATAAAGAGCGAAAATAGAAAGTAAAGCATCAAGGGGTAGGAATGAGGGTGAATCACCGCTAACAAGAAATTTTTAGAGAACTCAATTACATATCTTTTAAACACGTTCAGACCCCTATCTTTCTCTTCTCCTTAGATATATGCAAAATAAAATGTATCACAATCAGTTTGACACACTCAGTTTCGTGATTATAAACCAAAAAAGTATAATCTATTGTAATCATCAGTTATCATCCGCGAAATTAACATATTCGAAAGATATAGTCTACGAATTTCGTCATATTATTATTAATTATTCGATGTGCTATCGTTCAGTGAACCTCGATACGCGAGTGAAAGTAATTTTGACAGGCTAAATTCAAAATGTACATTCAAATCAAGTCGTTGCGCTGCTTGGATAGCATGTTCCTTCGAATCAATTGATGTCAAAGTCGCTCGATTTCCAGAAATGATTACACGTGCATTTTCTGTAATAAGGTTGTGAGCCAATAAGATATTCGCATCAAACGTTGACGTTAGTGCTTGCGTTAAACGATCAAAATCGCTGGTTATTGAAAAGTTGGCATTTGTAGCCAGGCAGCCACCATCATTTAGTATATTCCGCACATTGATAAAATATTCCTCAGTATTCATATGAGCCGGCATCACATCTCCGTTGAATGCATCTGTGAAGATCATGTCATAACGTTGAACAGTATCTTTCACATAGCGAAAACCATCGTCTGCGATGATCTACATAAAGAAAATGAAAAAAAAAAGGGAGAATTACATTCTTGGTTGAATATCGAAAGCAAAAGCTGTAACAAACATTCAGATGGCCATCTGTTGTTTGCTCGGCAAGACCAAAAATGTCAAGACTTAATTCGATGACTGTTTCGTCAATTTCAACCACATCGATGAGGATTGATGGAAAATAATGTCGAATAAGGATGGGCAAGACTCCACCACCTAGACCAATAATCAGTACTCGTTTTGCTTGCCTTGCACATAGGAAAGTTGCGAAAAACAATTGGATCGAAAGATCATGCGGTCTAAATGGCCGTCGCAAGTCGATGCCCGACTGCCAACTCATCCATCCGTATTGTCCAAAATAAAGGATGAGAATATCATTATCAAAACGCCCAACAAACACATTGTAAGTGCCCACTGATGATTGTCGTTGAGCGAGAATTTGTTGTGGTTGCTCGAACTCGTGATGGACAACAATGCGTTTCGTTGGCGAACCGAACCAATCGGTATGTTCAGGAAATCGATCGTCAGGCAAAACGAGTGAACAAGGTGCCAGCCGATTATGACCCATTAATATAGCACCTGGTAATACGATGGACATTGGTTTGAAAATACAACCTTGACCGATTGTGACGGGACGAAGTTTCAGGTGACGCTGTTCGAATGTGTGACACTAGTCAGAGAAAAAGGTGTATGCACAATAGTTATTGAAAGTAAGCTACCTGTATATGACATGTTGACGACAGACGTACATGACTACCAATTGAGACCAAATGGACATCATGGATGGTGTTCATATCCTCGATGATAACATCATCACCGATCTGCGCGCCAAATCGTCGAAGAGCAATGACGAGCCATTGTGTACCACCAAACAAGCGTCCCACCCATTTAGCATAATGGTCGTGCAACATAGCTGCGCATGTTATGTACCAACTTGCCCTGATCTCATCGAACGACTGACCCCTTTCACTCTGACCGAATCTAATATCCATCAAACATGCATAGGTAAAGTGAACAATGTACGAATAGATCAGCAAAAATACGGGTATTAGTAATGGAAAAGGAAGGAAACTATCAGTCAACGTCAGACTGAAAATGAGACATGCGATAAGTAGAATCATATTGGCACATTCGATGAGAATGGGCTGGCAGTCGCTGATTGTCACTCGTTTCGTGTGCTTCTCGGATATCACTATCGTGCACAACTTATCAGTGTGCGGCAAAACGAAGGGCATGATACTAGCCGGAACACCAACGAGAATATCATCTAAATAATACATTTTCTGTAGAGTATTCCGTTGAAAGTGTATTTTACTCACATTCCTTTGCGTTGGTACCCGTGGAGTCGATGCGTGTTAGGGCGCCAACCAGTACATTAGCAGGGAGACAAACTCCTGACCTAAGAATACAACTGTCGCCTAGAAATGATTGTCGGCCGACTTGAATCGCACCAGCCACAATGCACAGACCATTGGTTGTGACATTATAAGGAACAAAACATACACCCGATGCAACCGTAACGCCACTTTCAATTATTAGCAGATTTGGTGGTACTGTGAGAATCGGGACAAAGTCAGCGATTTGGATATCATTACATTCGATTTGAACACCTAACCAACGAAGAATAATGGGAGCAAAGGAAGTGAACCCATCAAAGACAGGCGAAAGACATGGGCCGAACGAGCTAAGAACCAAATGTCGTAGCCAGAATCTATGAAGAAATTTCCAGGAGTTGAGTGGATGAGAGAAATGTGGTTGAACGCGACCAACAATAAGTCGAAGAATGAGAAGAGCAATGGCGCTGCCAAGAAGAGACCAGAAAAGCCAACAAATAGGCAAACTGAAGTACATTGGCAGCCAATTTGTTGTAGACCAGCTAACAGCGAGAAGAAATGTGTGTATACGAGCCGTCACAAGTATAAACATAAATTGAAATAGTGACTGCCAGAAATTCAAACTACACACAGACGATTTTATTTGCTGTTTACCGAGAACAGGACCAGTAACAGCTGTTAATGGTTCAACGAGCACTCCATCATGAATGTCGACTCGATCATGAAGAACACTACGTGCTCCAATTGAACAGTGAGATCCGATACGGATCTGGTGTAAATCGTATATGCTATCATGATAAGTGAGAGATGAAAGAACAACTTCATCACCTATGTAAGTAGAGTCTCCAACCATGAGTAGCCAAGGTGCGTCAATCTGACTTGTGTAAATTTGCGTGCCACTGCCGATGCAAGCACCACACAAGCGGAGATACGCATTATAAAATGGAGTACCTAACAAATGACCAACCCAGTAAGTGTTTAGCGACCATAGGCGTCGTAAAAACCACAAACGATAGTAATGCCATGAATACAGTGTATCGCGACCTCGTTTAAATGGTCCTCCGAGAAGTGTCATTAGCAGCGGAAACTGTAGTAAATGCACTAGTGGAATACATAACATTGGAAGAAAGTCGGATCCGAATTTCGTCGCCACAAAAACAGGCAAAAACCATTGCCATGCGAGAAGAAAAATGCCGAATGTCTCAATAAGCTCAGAACGACAAGGTCGAATCGAAAAGTCATCTTTATCTTCTTGTTTTTCTTGATCAAACTTCAGTCTGGAGAGAAGCGGTTCTAACGCGATAGCCAACTCTCGCACTGATGGATTGGATAAAAGAAGACCAATATCCATTTTCTCGAAAATCTCTTGCCGAATGAGGGTGAGTGCACGCATGGCACCCAACGACGTACCACCCAAATGACCGAATGACACCAGTACATCTGGAATTGAGTTCAAACGAAACGCTCGGAAAAAAATATTTTGTAACTTTTTTTCAAGCGGCGATAAAATCATCAACTTCTGTGGCTCCAGCCTCGTTTCTGTCACTGAGGCGATTTGTCGCAAGCGTTTTCGATCAATTTTGCCACTTGCATTAAGCGGTAATTTAGGAACAAGAAACCATTTCGATGGAATCATGTATGAAGGTAATTGAGCACGACAACTGACGATAATTTCATCAAGGAAAGTGTTATTGTCGATATGTTGTTCTACTTGAATATAAGCGGCCAGATAACTATCATCTTCGGAGTCTTCTTTCATGACAACGCAATTTATGATCTTTGATGAAGATCGAAGGATAACCAATTCAATTGCAAATAGTTCGATACGTTGACCTCGAAGTTTCACTTGAAAATCTCGTCGACCAATGAAAAAGAGTTCGCCCGAGTCAATATCCAGTCGACCTAAATCGCCAGTCAAATAACATTGCTCACCATTAATATCAATCAGAACCTGTGCCGTCAAATCAGGTCGCCCATAATAGCCAGCAAAGACACCGACACCTACAAAGATCAAAATCAGAAGAGATTAGGCAGACTTGACTCAGAAGCAAATAAGCGACCTCCTATGACAATTTCAGCCTGCTGTCCAGGCACTACTGGTTGCCGATAGTCATCGAGTAGATAAATTTGATATCCCTTCAATGGGCAACCGATAGGTATCATGGTGGTTGTTGAAAGTTTTTCACGACAAATTTCATGACAAGTAGCTACTAAAGTAGCTTCTGCAGGTCCATAAACATTGAAGAAGCGACTTTGCTCATTGGCATAAGGTAAAAATTGAAGAATAGATGAACTCAGCAGTGATTCACCTGTGAAATGAAGACATCAGTTATCAGTTTACAATTATTGAAGCTTCATTGAAGGAATTCTGCATATTCTTATATAGTTTCCTACCTCCTAGATACCAGTATCGTACTTGTTTGACTCTTTTTTGAGTGTGGTAGTTCTCATCAAGAAACCGACCTAAAGCATTCATCCATGATGGGACAGGACCGACATATGTGACTTTCTCTTGCTGAATAGTTTTTGTCACGTAATCCAAATCCATATGGCCATCACTCTTGAGCAGAACCAGTTGAGCTCCTCGAACAAGACCACCAACAATTTCCTCCAAATGAGTATCAAAAGAAACACTCGTCAATTGGAGAATGACGTCGCTAGTCTGCACAACGTACGTTTCTATGTAATTCATGAAATTTCGATGACGTAGTTGAACACTTTTTGGAGTGCCTGTCGATCCAGATGTGAACACAATGTGAGAAATAGATTCAGATGTGACAGCAACCTCAGACAATTGCCTCATTTGAGTATCATTGAGATAGAAATTCGATCCATCAATATCGCAGATGTCGATAATAGACACATTGAGTTGACTCACATATGAATGCGACTTTCGATTGACAAGCACTACTTTGGCATTAACCTGATGAATGAGTGAGTGAAGACGATCGAGAGGATCATTTGGATTCAATGGAGCATAGATACCACCCGACATCATAATACCCATGATACCCACAATCATTTCAATACTTCGATCAACACATTGACACACGATATCACCTGGTTGCACATCCTTCTCTTGAATGAGAGTTGATGCCAATTGCTGTACTCGAGTCAGTAGTTCGCCATAAGTCAATGACTGATCGTCGAGTATAACAGCTAACTTGCTCGAATGCATCATCGCTTGTTGGACGAATGCATGATGAATACAACAAATATCATGGTTTGTTGTGTGAGGTCGACTGAGGGTTTGCACTAGTTCTCGCTCGGCAGGTAAAAGAATAGACAATTCATAGATAGGTTGTCTTTGCCAATCAAATGACGAGCAGAATAGTTGTCGACATAGAATATGAAATCGATTAGCAAGTGTTTGTACAGTTGTATGATTGAACAGGTCACTGGAGCAATCGAGTGTGCATGCAATCGAACTCAAGAGCAGATCGTGAGTGATCATAAGCGATAAATCGAACGTTGTTACGATCTCAGTCTCACTATAAGGGCTGTTATTGGACAAAGTCTGTTTGATTAGTTGTAGATGAGCATGACCCAGTTGAACTGTACTCAAATTATGTTCCTCGAAGCAGTTTGTTTGAAAGTTGAAAGAAATATTCAAGTAGCTGGTTGACGGCGTCGACGATGCTTCAAGAATGCATTGAAGTGGAAGATAACTGTGTTTTAAACTGCGATCATAAACTCCGGCTAATCGATGCAGAAAATCTTCAAAAGTCTTCGATGGATCCAGGTTAAAACGCAATGGAATTCTATAGTAAGCAGTGTTTCAAGATGGATCTATCTAAACAGAAGTGTGAAAAACAAGAACTTACAGATTATCAAACGTTCCAATGATATTTTTCGATTTGACCAGGTGCCGGTAATTGCAATACATGGCGATGCATAAATCGGTATTACCATTAGTAATCTTGAATAGAAATACATAGAAGCATGCGAGCGATAGAGCTTGCAACGATATATTTGCTGTTGAAGCATAATTAATAAGTCCTTTGGCTACGTCGTCATCGAACTTGAAGCCAGCCGTGTAAGCAAAGCCAGTGTGTGGTTTCTCATAGTTTCGTTGACGATCGATTGGCAAATCAGCAGGATGATTCCAGTCGTATCCGAACATTGTTTCACGCCAAAACGTGCTTGCAATTTTCGTTGGCATATGCTGCTCCGTGACACTATCTAAACAAGCGAAATTAAACGGAAATGGATGCAAGCATTAGTAGAAAATGGTCCCAACTTACAGTCAATGTAACGAAACTCATGTTCATCATATGCAAATGTCATTTCACATTCATATGCCGCACGAAGATCTCGGTGAAAAATATTCAACGATGGTATATCAAATGTATAACGATGAAAATTGAAAATTATGAAATCTCCTGCTCGAAGAATATCATTGTTACCATTGTCTTGTATAACCATGTGAACGCGAAATACACGACCATGAGGGATATCGAAATTAGAAGGATTACGTAGCTCGTCTAGCATAATAGCTCTCACATCGGTCTCGCTCTTGAACACACTTCGGATGATGACAAATAATTCTTCTTGATCCCGAGGTTGAACAATGTGTTGCATCAAACAATTTTGCGTAGTATCAAAGTAGAGTGAAGTTCGCAGGGAACTGTGTTTGAGGACTATAAGTCGTAGAGCCCGTCGAAGACTATCAATTGAGACAGTTCCTTCCGTGAGCTGATAACAGAATGGCATCTGGTGCATAGCGATTCGTGAGTCGGAGTTGATTTGTTCATCGAACCAAATGCGCATTTGACCGAAAGATGCAGGTGCTATAGTAGAAACAGACAACAATGGAGAACTGTGATGAGAATCTGAGGTGAATACGATACCTATCATATTAGTTTTGTCGATGAAATAGGATTGCGTATGCTGTTTATCATCCTTAATTTCTTCTGGCAAAACTAAAGAAAGATCGCCGATTGATTGTTCTCTTATCGTTATAGCCGTAGGCAAGGGTGAGAATAATTGTTCGACAACAAGCTGAAAGCGTTTAGCAATGTTTGTAACCGTGCTCTGATCAAAAAGATCTTTTGAGACGATAAACTCGACTCCTATCGTGTGTGTCTTGACTATATGTTCTACTGACAAGGTCATATCAAATATGGCCACAGCATTAGTTGGATTTCCAATTGACACAGTACTAATATCAGTAGCAGACATGAGGCAAGGTTCAATCTTCAACCCATGATCGAGTTGAACAGGTGTCGCTTGATGTTCATCTAGAGTAAACATTGTTTGGATCAAATGGTGTCGATGGATGCCTTCGATCGGAATTTGCTGGATGATATTTTGATAGGGCAACTGTGTATGCGGCTGCGCTTCAAACATGATGGTCGAAACTCGATGAAGCAATTGTTCGAATGTATCTTGTGGATCAACACAAACACGCATCGGAACAGTGTTCACAAACATTCCTATAATTCGTTGGAGTTCTGGTCGATAACGATTAGCTTGTACAGTACCAACGATGAGATCTCGTTGACCGCCAGTCAACTTGAATAGAAAAACATAGTAGATTGCAAGACTCACTTGATATAGGGTGACATGGAGGCGAGACGCATAGTCAATAATTTGCTCGGCAATATGACTATTGAAGTAGAATTTAATGCTCCATCCTTTACCAGTACGAATGCCATTGAGAGGACACTCTCGATCCGTCGGTAGGGCGAGATTTTTTTCGATGTAACCAAGAAATCTTTGGCGCCAATACATTTTCGCCGGTGTCATGTCGATTTGTCGTTCATGAACTGAGTCTGTAACGAAGAATATCGTTGAAACGAATGTCTACTACAGAGTCGACTAGCAACATAAGATCCTCCCGAATTAGAGAACTTCGTTGGGACTCATAAGATACCGAACATATCAGAAGACTCGATCTTCTTATCCTTGGCAGTTTTCAAAGGCATTCATATGTATCGAGAAGAAATTTCTAGGCATGAAATGAAAAACGTTTTTACTAGTCAGAAATAGTGTAATCAAAAGTTTTTCTGAACATGTTTGTTTGCTTTGTTGTCTACAAATGTCACGATTTACTAGCTGTCTGTCACTGACTCCTTGTATAGTATTATTTGAAAATCGAAGACGTTTCGAAAAAAGATCTAAACTTTGACGAATATTTTATCATAGTAACTAGCAACTTTGACTGCTCGGCGTTCATCATTTGTCTATTGAAATCTCTCATTTGAAAATCGATGTGAATATTTGATTCTTTGAGGAGATGAAGCTTTTAAAGGTCTTGTTACCATACTTATGACATTCTGCATGCAAATAAATCTCGCTACCTTCATTCATTTTATTTACACATCACTGACTTATTCCTTTTCAGTCTCAAAAAAATTATGCCATGTCTGAAAGATTGCCGACAAAGTTCTCACTGTCATAAGTTAAGACTAGTTGTTACGAAAAATACAGCAATTAGATAAATATCTAGGTCAGAGAATTTCAGAACTACTCTTGAGAATTTCGACATGTATAAAATTATAAAACTTGATATTGACAGAAGATGAATTTGTTCTTATAACGATTTCACGAATAGCTTCAAGGACAGGAAATACATGTAATTGGCTTGTGGCTTTTCGACTCTAAATTGAACTCTGCAATTCTAGACATAGAGTCCATTAATTATGAAACCTGGCTGTATCGAAGCTTATTCCCAAGGGTCCTATCAAGAACAAATGAGATGTCATTTTCTAGTTGTTCGAAACATGAAGGTGATAGTTGTAACGACTCGGATCAACCACAATGACCTTGAGCTCACACTGCAAATTCAATTGAAACAATACCTATAAAAGTTGCTATCGCAATTCGGATGTAGTCAAAATCTGAAGTGCTCGAATTTTGAAGCTTTTTTTAGGGTTCTGGCTTGAACGGCATATTATAATACAGAGCAGGTGGGGTAGAGTGCTGTCATTCATCATATGTCAGAGCATTTTTAGAGCTATGAGCATAAGCAATTCACCTCCTTATTTTATAATTATCTCGATCTAAGCAGTGAACTGAAAATTTTTACTGCTAATAGCACTACATGAGCTTTTGTTTGGAGCATCAAATTATTTCTGGTTAGTTGGCGTGCACTGGAGTTGTACGTCGAGTACTATCTTCATCCCGTATTTACTACACATCGATTATTTTCAATGAGTGTTTCTTGAACAATCTCATTCAAAGAGGGATTTTACTCTTTTGCGGACACTCAAACACTTTGATTGATTTCCGCCTTTCAGCGAGAAAATTCATCGTTGACCAGCCAAAAATCCATGTGAACAACTTCGGATGACCGAAACCGTTGAATTTCCATGTGTATGCTACCACTGCAATTTGTTACTAGACGTGCAGTCTGGAATCATATCCCGAGTGGCTGGTGAATGTATATATTATTTCACGATGCAAACAATTATGCGAACTATGGAAGTAGAAAAAAGAAAAAATACCAGACCTAGAAGCCTATAGTTCCTGAAAATCTAATCAAAAAGACTGCTTCCTGACACACTACATTCTACTGCGAACTCAAGTAGAAGAGTAGTTTTAATCAATGTTGAGCAGATTAGGAATGAGAGAAAGCAAAACTCTTTCACCACTAGAGTAGTCGATGTTAGCAACGGAAAAGCCGTAGCCCAAGTGAAATTATTGAGTTCAAGATAACCGTGTACTAGAGCACTTTCCAGCAGGGCACCCGCAAAACTGTCTTGCTACCAGTATGTCACAGGAGCATGATTACGTAACTTGCTGCAAATTCTCCCAGTACTGGTGTACTTCAAGGTAATTCATCGGATACTTGCTCTAGTAATTTTACAATTTCAAATGCATTATAAGAAAAATTTTTTCGACGAATTAGTTCAGTGCACACTCAGAAACCTCTTACAGATGTTTACCCAAGTGCTGAACAGGTACTCAAATACTGAAAAGTGCCTTTGACATTGTGATATCAGGGTACTCAACTCGGCTAGCAGGTATCTTGGATTCAGTACTGTCATTTGGGACTGTTCTTATCGTGTATTCTTTAGAGTCAAAAAGCGAGTAGCACAAACTACTAATATAAAATCGGCTTCATTTGTGAAGGAACACTGATCATAACAAAGAATGTATGCACGTCCCAGTTTCTAGTGTGGTAAAGAAACTGATGACATCGTGTTAAAACTTATGTTTCACATTTTATCATTGATTCCCAAAAACCATGACTTTTAAAAAGTGATCCATTAAAGTGATGCCTTACGCCACAGAGTACTGCTTAACCAAAAATCTCTGCTTCTCATGAACTTTATCCTACTTTATAGAGCGCTATGCTTTAGAGATACAAACTAAGTCTATGATCTTATCGAATAGATTTCAACTGAGATATTGTAATCGCTTGAATAATTCCAAAAATAGCTTGTTTACTTCCTTGAGACAGTTTCATTATACATATCTTCCAGTATTCTTAATATATCTCATAGGTAACAAAAGGAAGTTGTTAAAGCTATTAGATATGGGGTGTGGGTGTGAGTGTGCGGGGGGGGGGGGGGGGGGTGTGAGTGTCCTAATTTTTCAATAATATTGTCCTGCATAAGTGACCTTGGAAAAACCAATCATGGCTTCAATATAGATTATACGACGAGGTTGTATAACTATATCACAAGAACCACCGGTTCTAATGTTTAGTCGTCTCAAATGCACTATAATATTTAGCATCGTCAGCTATATCAACTGTCAGATTTTCCACATTGGCTAATTTTCTAAGAAGGAACTGATTCGCAAGGCTGGCTCGTGCCTCATGAAGTAATTGTTGCATATTTTATTTCTTGGTATATTTCTGCCTCGAAGAATCGATCTACGATACATTTCGATTGGAATATGTTACTTACTTCAACTAGCTCGGAAACGATAGTTTCATCAAGATCAATTGAAATTTATGTACTGCAAACAACTTCCAAAGAGGAGCCTCTGTGGTGGGAACAGTTCTAGAGATGTTAGTCATCGATGTTTTTTGCCACTAAAGTCGAAAAAGTTGTCAGCTAACATGTTTAAACAGATCTCAAAACACGAAGTTGAAATATATGATTGAAAACTGACTTTTATTGATTGAACACGAATATCGCGCATGGATCCTATATTTAGTTATGTAAGATGACGAAAACTGCAATCAGTGCAATCACTGACAATCATATATGCCAGCTGATAATACCCAACAGTTTTATCCGAAATTGATCAACTTAAGAAGGATTATAATTGCTGAAAATTTCATATTGAAATTTGAACTTTTATGTATCGATGATGGTGATGAATATTTCTGAGTGCATTCTAAAGAGCAAGGTTCTATTCTTTTGTTGAACTCTCGCTGAGTCATGTTTTGCTATCTGAAACTTATGATTGCATCCTCACATTGTACTAACTTGATACTCTTTGTAAAAGTGTTTCAGCAAATTTCATCGAACTGGACAAGAGCAACGTTATCACACAGGGATCTAGTTGTCGACTGTAGACATATGGCTGAAGATATTCATAGAAAATGTTCAATATAATGTAAATCTCAAATGGACATCATAGTACCATATTAAATTATATATCTAATAGCTTTAACAACTTCCTTTTGTTAACTATGAGATATATTATGAATACTGGAAGATATGTATAATGAAACTGTCTCAAGGAAGTAAACAAGCTATTTTTGGAATTATTCAACCGATTGCAATATCTCAGTTGAAATCCATTCAATAAGATCATATACTTAGTTTGTATCTCTAAAGCAACGCGCTCTATAAAATAGGATAAGCTTCATGGAAACCTGAGATTTGTCAATTGAGCACTACTATATGATTTTAGGTCTTGATTCTCGTGGAATAATACCTAAATGAGTGTTGAGAATATGCAGCGCTCGAACACTTTATCAAATCAAGTATGCATAAAAAATTACTGCAAACTCACAGTCGATATATTGCAATATTGGTTGGACATCTGTGATTGAAAGTTGTGATTCATCAGCATAGCATTGACGAAGCTCATCGATAAATATATCCTCTGATAATCCATCGAACGCAGCGTGGTGAAAATTGAAAAGGATCCAATCACCAATTGTGATAGAGTTATCACTTTCGGAAGAATTAAGCGTTGACAAACGATGGTGTACAATGTGACAGCGACAAATTCGACCCTGAGCAACATCAAAATGTTGTGGATTTGTAAGCTCATCAGTGAAAATTGTATGAAGAGAGTACTCATTCCCAATGAAGCTTTCGCGAAACACGAACCAATCATGTTCGCCATTAGGATGAATATGTTGAATCAAATTTGCGTTGATCGGATCAAACTGGAGAGATGTGCGCAGAATAGCATGTTTTTGAGTCATTCGTCGAAGAGCTTGTTGTAGACGACTGATTGACAAAGAACCTTCATACAAGCGATACAATAAAGGCACATTATAAATGGCGACGGTCTCGTCCATAAAGGAGCGAAAGCGAATTTGTTCGTCAAGAACAATGCGGTATTGTGCAAAGGAGGCTTCAGCTAAAAAATAAACAGAGATTGATATCATCATTGTAAAGCTTTATTCACTGCTATGGTTACCATGGTCAAGATGTAAACAGAACCATGTTTGATGACGCCCACCAACGTTCGACTCAATGGCTTCAGTTAAGAGTCGTGCATGTTCAGCAATGGACGCCTTTCGAAAACATGCCACTATGTCAGGAGCAATATTGAACTGTGTTCGATAAAGATGATATAATTTCATGAATGAAAGTGATGTTCCATGAAGAGCAAAGAAGGATGTATTAACTGAGATACGCTCTTTGTGCAAAATTTCACACCAGATACGATGGATTCTTTTTTCAATTCCTGTAGTCGGTTCGATGTACTCATTTAATAATTCAGTCAAGGTGTCAAGGTTCGGCGCATGTAGAGCTTTCCGATCAACTTTCCCATTGGCCGAAAGCGGAAATCGTTCTAGTATGATAAACATCGATGGTACCATCGAAGAAGGCAAATGGGAGAAGCAATATTCACGCAACTCCTCTTCTCTAACTTTGTCTGGAGATGCTTCGACGAAGGCAATGAGATACTCTTGTTCATGATGTTTTTGTTTCATAACGATACAATGCGAAACGACTGGTGATCCTTTAATCACTGTTTGTTCTATTTGACCGAGTTCGATGCGTTGACCTCGAAGTTTCACTTGAAAATCTCGTCGACCAATGAAAAAGAGTTCGCCCGAGTCAATATCCAGTCGACCTAAATCGCCAGTCAAATAACATTGCTCACCATTAATATCAATCAGAACCTGTGCCGTCAAATCAGGTCGCCCATAATAGCCAGCAAAGACACCGACACCTACAAAGATCAAAATCAGAAGAGATTAGGCAGACTTGACTCAGAAGCAAATAAGCGACCTCCTATGACAATTTCAGCCTGCTGTCCAGGCACTACTGGTTGCCGATAGTCATCGAGTAGATAAATTTGATATCCATTCAATGGGCGACCGATCGGCACAGAAATAGTTGCCGAAAGTTTTCCACAAGCTATTGGATAACGAGTGGCCACAAGTGTAATCTCAGCGGGTCCGTAAGCATTGTAGATGCGTCCTTGCTCCCCGATAAATGGTAAAAGCCGCTGAACGGTCGAACTAAGCAGTAGTTCACCTGCACAAAAAGAGAAGTATTCCATGAATAATATCTAGGCAGCCTCAAGCTTTCTTCTTCCTTACCTCCTGCGTCCCAGCAAAGTACTTGTTTTAATCTTTCCTGAGCATCCGGATTCTCGATAAGAAACTGTCCCAGAGCATTCATCCATGAGGGTACAACTATGATATAGTTAATGTTGTGTTGATGAATCGACTCTGTAACATAATGAAAGTCAAAATGACCTCCAATTCTGAGCACAACCAACTGTGCACCCACTACAAGAGCACCACCTATCTCTTCCATATGCACATCGAAAGAAGCATTTGTTATTTGAAGAACGATATTATTTCCTTGCATGAGATGCGCGTCCATGTAACCTATGAAATTTCGATGACGTAGTTGAACACTTTTTGGAGTGCCTGTCGATCCAGATGTGAACACAATGTGAGAAATAGATTCAGATGTGACAGCAACCTCAGACAATTGCCTCATTTGAGTATCATTGAGATAGAAATTCGATCCATCAATATCGCAGATGTCGATAATAGACACATTGAGTTGACTCACATATGAATGCGACTTTCGATTGACAAGCACTACTTTGGCATTAACCTGATGAATGAGTGAGTGAAGACGATCGAGAGGATCATTTGGATTCAATGGAGCATAGATACCACCCGACATCATAATACCCATGATACCCACAATCATTTCAATACTTCGATCAACACATTGACACACGATATCACCTGGTTGCACATCCTTCTCTTGAATGAGAGTTGATGCCAATTGCTGTACTCGAGTCAGTAGTTCGCCATAAGTCAATGACTGATCGTCGAGTATAACAGCTAACTTGCTCGAATGCATCATCGCTTGTTGGACGAATGCATGATGAATACAACAAATATCATGGTTTGTTGTGTGAGGTCGACTGAGGGTTTGCACTAGTTCTCGCTCGGCAGGTAAAAGAATAGACAATTCATAGATAGGTTGTCTTTGCCAATCAAATGACGAGCAGAATAGTTGTCGACATAGAATATGAAATCGATTAGCAAGTGTTTGTACAGTTGTATGATTGAACAGGTCACGGGAGCAATCGAGTGTAAACATCAACTTGTCGTTGATTAGATCAGACTGTATCATAACTGAGAAGCCAAATGTCCTCTGCAGATCATCTGCTGTAACATTCTTTGGAGCCGTCGTCATGATAAGCAGACACTCCTCATCAAGGAGCAAATCGTCCTGCACTTGTGCATTCTTTTTTGAATCGGAAGCCATTGTGCGGAATGTAAACAACGTATCGAGTACAATTAACGTCTTATTTGATGAACTACGACAATAAAAATGTGCATGTTTCATTGTACGAATTGACATTTCTTCGACTTGAACAACGAGCTGCGAGAAGGGCATGTGTGGATCAAGATGAAGATAAAAAGGAATTCTGTGACAAAATCAGAATTCATGATAAGCACTGAAAACAGATGTAAGAAGACGATCTAATAATAATACTCACGTCTTTAGGAATGTATCGAAAGTGGCTCCTGTGTTTGACTGATACTGAAAATTTATATTGCGTCCAATGCACAAATCTTGTTCGCCGGCGGTCAGCTTAAACAAAAACGCATAATAACATGCGAAAGCCAAGTATTCCAGCGTCGAGTTCGTTTTCGACGCATAATTCAGGAATGAACATGTTATGTCTGAATCAAAGGTAAATGTAGTCGACCACACTTGATCAGTGATCTCGTCACTAGAAGCGCGTCGTCGATCATAGGGTAATGGAAGAAGTCGATTGATGTCATAGTCGTGAAGTGTCTCAAGCCAAAATGCATCACTTTCTGCCATAAACGTATCTGAACAATTGCAGTTGTACGACGACAAAGAGCAGTATTTCCTCATCATCTTCAACAGAGAAATTATCACTGCAAAACGGATTAGAAATACATCTTTTACTTAACTCACATCGCTTCATAAGAAGCTCAAATATCTAAGTAATCAAAAGAAATGCAGTATGGCATCTAGGACCAACTTGACCAAGGATATTTTATCTACTTCTATTCTGCTTAATTCTATCGGCATCTTTAAGGTCGCGTCTGCACTTTCTTTTCACTTTCGGGTGATGCAGTCGACTGGTAGGAATGATCGGATTTTTAGATCGCTTTGAATTATCATCTATAGATTTATAAAGTTAAATGCACGGATAAGGAGAGAATTAAAAGTAAAATGTTGATTTTTGGCTTTTACAATGGGTCTGACGCACATGTATCCTTTCTTTCAAGTACACCACAAATAAGCTCAACAATGAGTCAAATAATGTAACGCCACATGTTCTGAGATGATCTGTGAAGGAACTTCCATCTATTAAATCCGAAATATATACGATCAATCTTCTACATAATTACTCAGTACTTTCAAGCTAGCAGTACCATCTTACCTTGATTAACATATGCTTGCCGCAAACAACATACAATGGGTCCAACAAACATTCGTCTAGCTCTATCCAATAATGATGTGTGGTCCACCATTATCAAGTACAAGAAGTTTTAGAGATCTAACAAATACCATTTGACAGAGCATTTCTAGATGTCTCTACAGTAAACTTTTCAGTTTTGGATCTGCGTTTGTTCCTAGTTTATAGCAAAAATAGTAACAATACATCGCATTTTCATGTGTAAAATTTATTTGTCCATGAATGAGACAATTATGTTTTTCTTGCAAGAGAAAGGTCTCGAACACGCTTAACGGATGCGACTTAAAGACAGAGACTTTCAGTTTTTTGTAATCAAGGTTGTCACTGTGATTGATTTTGGTTGGGTGGGTACAGGTGCGAGCGAGTGAGAGAAGCAGTGACCTCACCCATCCCTCTTCCTATATATGTTTACTCTAGTTCAGAATCAAACAGTTCGTTTTTTGGAATATCGCCTTAAGCCGTGGTTAACGACGATTTTAATGAACTGTGAAAGCCACATAATTTGTTTAGTTATTTCATACCGACGCAAAATACAGTGCATAAATGTTGCAATGAGAGCTAGTGTGGCACTTCATCTTTACTTTATCCGATAAAGTACACTTTAAAAAACCAGGGGTATTACTGAACGCTACAAGTTTCGCATTTCCGTACGGAACTTTTTCAGGTTTCGTAAAATGAAAAATTGTTTCGCACTTTCCGTGCCAAACCTTTTCTGGCTCGGAAAAATTTGACGGATTTAGTATATTTCATACTAAACCATTTCTAGGTTCAGAAAAAAAGCAAAGGGGTTCGCACTTTCCACACGAAATCATCATATCTGCCTAAAATGAAAAAAATAGTTTCGTATTTTCTTCACGAAACTCTGTGTGGTTTGGTAGAGTAAGGAAAGATTCTGTATGATTTGTAGAGAACCTTCGATAGTTTCGTTCAATACAAAACAGTTTTGTATTTTTTTTCTACGGAATCTATTATATATGGTTGATACAGTGAAATGTTACGTAGTTATCTTATGAAACCCTTCGCAGTTCCGTACAATATAAGATGATATCGTATTTTTCTTTCCAAACTACTTTCGTACTTTGAGAAAAGAAAAAGGGTTCGTATATTTTCTACAGAACCTTCTGCGTGAGCGATTCCTGTCAAAGTTTTTTCCCCGAGCCCTTTTCTGTGACCGGTATGAGAAAGCTTTTATACAAAACCGTTAATATTAGCTGCGTATCAAAAGGTTTCATGTAAACCAATTTGCCTAGACAACATATGAAAATGGTTCCTGATTCGTTAAAATCATCCAATATTAGATAATAAGAATCATGTTTTCATTTATCCTTTACTATCACTAAACAATGCAATCGCTAAGAGTTAATGGGATTGAAAGTCATTAAAATCGATTTATTGCTATAAAAGTCTTAGGTATAGAGAGTTGCTGCTATTATCTCTATTCGTCATCCTACGTTCCTCGCTTGTATAATACACAATTAATGAGTGCTCTAGCATATTGATCTTATGAAGAGTGAGAGTCATGTTGAGCGTATACGTACTGTGGATACTTTCAAGGATATGAGTTCAAGAGTGTAGGTGTAAGGGTGTACAAGTAATGATATAGACATAAAAATACAAGTAAAAGGATATAGATGTGATAAGATAGGTTTAAGGCACTAGAAATGAAGGGATACGTCTTAGGATATAGATCTAACTATAGAGGGGTAAGGATATAGTCAAAAGGATATACTAATAATGGGTTAAATATAGCAATAAGAGTTTAGGCATACAAGTAAGGGATCAAACGTAGTTATCAAGGTTTAAGTATAGAAATACCAAGTTGGGTATACAAATAAGGGATTAGATACAGTTCTAAGGGTTTAAGTATAGAAACTATTGGTAAGATATGCGAATAAGGGATTAGATATAGTTATAAGGAGTTAAGTATATGAATAAGGCGTTATGTATAGTTATAAGGGTTTACGTATAGGAATAAGCGTTTAGCTATAGAAATAAGAGGTTGAGTATAATGATAAGGGGTTGAGTAAAGAAATAAGAGCTTAACTGCAGAAATAAGGGGTTAGATATAACTATAAGGGGTTATACATAAGTTATAAAGGGTTAAGTATAGAAATAAGGGGTTAAATACAGGAATATAGGGTACATATAGGAATAAGGGGTTTGAAATAGTTATAAACGGTTAAGTATTGGTATAAAGGTAAGTATAGAAATAAAAGTGTAGGGGTAAGTAGATAAGGCTCATTGTATTCTTGAGATCGCTACCAAACTCTTCGTACAAAACCCCAGGTCAAACGATCCCAGTCGGATCTCGCCAGTTCGGAATAATTTCGGTCGGATCCGGTCCTATATTTGTCGGGTTCCCATCAGCCGGATTCCGGTCCGGATTTCATCGGAATTCGACGGAGCGTGATAAAATCCAACCTGATCCGGCCCGGATTTCATCGTGTTCCGTCGAATTCCGATGAAATCCTGACCGGAATCCGGCTGATGGGAATCCGACAAAAACCTTGTCGGATCCGATCGGTTTTTTATGAAAGATGTCGGATTCAGATGAAATCCGAGGCGGATCCGATCGTTTTCGATCGAATCTACAGGTCGGATTGAATCTCCTGGGACGTTATTTTCGATTTGGCAAGAGGTCTTGTGGGAAACCTCTGCTACGAAACCTTTTTACAACAGTCTAGAAGAGGTTTGGTACGAAGGCTTTTTTGGTTTCTTAAAAAAACCTTTTTTGTTTAGAGTACAGGGTGAAATTTTTGGACAAAAATAAAAGTGCTCCGACGATTTCGAAAAGTATACAAGTCTACTCAGTTTTTATGCTGATTTCAAAGATACGTTTCTTTTTGTGAAAATTCGATTTAACGCCACTAAACTCACATAACATTAGTCAAAAAAGTGCACTTTTCCGTACCGTTCGACTATTACAGTGCCCATTAAATGTATGGGACCAAATAGAAATCAAATGAGTTAAACAGGTGTTTGCACAAAAACTTGGAAAAAAATTCTTTTTTTTAAAAACCCGTTTCTCTACTATTATAAGTGACTACAAAAGTGATTTTTTTGAGGAATAAACCCTCGACAGATATACTACACGTTGTATATACAGAAATGTAATTTCTTTCCTCTTCTATATTTTTAGAAGTCAATCAAAACAATATGAAATTATACTGTTGTATAGTACTCTTCGTGGGCTATCTACCACACTATAAAACAATTCGAATGGCACTTGTATAGAGGAAGATATCTGTGAAAGAAGGTTTCCAAGTTTTTTGCAAACATCTATATATCATTTTGTAGCCCTCTCTTTTCTCTGTCGAATACTAGATAACAGGGACCAGCTTACATGAAAAAAGAATTCAAACGAGTAAAAGTGCTGTTACATTGTATGCAATAAAATCATGTCCAATCGAAGAGTAGATAAAAGTAGTGACACTACTATTCTCAATAGCTCGAAAAAGAAATACTGGTTATTATATGAACTGATACAGCATGGAATGCCTTTCTATTCAAAACAAACTGGACTTACACGATTTTCAAAAATTTGTACTTTCTAGTCAAATACTCGACAAATAGAAAAGTACTGAGAAAACATCAAAGACCTTGTAAGACTTTAATGTTTTTGTGTAATGTTTTTCCTTCAAAATGACTTTCAATAGCCAATATTTTGCTTCAATTCCATACTAAAAGACTCATCTCACTTTTCTGCATGGACTTACTAATGAACTGTCTATGGACAATTAGTGTCCCAAACTCCATTGCTTATGCATCCCAGTCCTTTGACGAAATTTCGTTATGCACCTGCCGATTATGTAATATTGTTATGCATGATGAGGCATGGATTTACCATAGAGGGGTTGCGGACAAGTCAAACAAACGCAAGTTGAACTGACGAATACGAAGCGCCAACGACTATTGCTCGCCGAAGTAGATTTGAACAGCAACCTTCATTTTGTATTTTCTTTAAACCAAACGGCCCTGCTGTCTAAAAAAATATGTACCCTTGGAAACCCTTAAAGAGTTTCCGATTTTCTTACTATATTAAACCCTTTAAGAGTTTCTGGCAAGGGTTTTCGAAGTCTCACAAACCCCAAAAAAGTCAGTGTTGGTAATATTTGAGATCCTGATATCGGAAAGGAATAAAAGATTTCCGAGCTCCCGAAAACCTTTAACGCCATATGCCAACTGAAACTTCTGGAGCCGACTACACAGATCTCGACACCTTGAGAGACGTCATAGAAACTTTATCGAACGTATCGAAAAACGATCTGTTTAGAATGCCTGGAAGAGAACAACTAAAATGAAGATGGAAGTAACCAATGTTTTCTCATACCGCTTAACATTTGTGCTTTATCGATCTGAACCAGGGTTGCCAGATTGTCTGAAAAGTCAGGACAGTGTCTGAAATTTGGTTGTCTTTCTGATTTCCTTCTGACAGTCTGATTTTCTCTGATTTTAGCACTCTCGTCTGATTTTTCCTGTTTTTGATAATTTTCCCTGCTTTTCTCCTGAATTTTGAACTTTTCTAAATAATATCACAGCTTTTTTAGCGAAATTAAATCTTATCATAATTATTCGTGTGAAAAATATTATAAATATCTTTTAACTCAAACACATTTGTTAAAGCAAATTCGAAAAAATGCAAAATTTGAACAATAATATCGAATCTATGTTACATAATCATCAGTTTTTTCTTTCATAGGATCTTATAACTTATATCGTATATATGTGATTTGTTTTTGCACTTTTTTTGTGAACGAATTTTGAGTTTAGCGAAAGAGTTCGACACTACGTGTCTTCATTAGTTTTTCCTTGTTAGCTAAACAGTATATTCATTGTATTATGCTTTTGTATAGCGAAATATCTTTGAAAATAAAGTATGAATTAATGAACAGCGATTCAATAGAGCATCTTGTACCAACATGATACCATAACAACCACGAGGTTTTTCAAAAACTGACTTTTCTGATTAATTTCTGATTTTGCAAAAAAAAATTCTGATGGTTTTCTGATTTTGAAAAAAAAAATTCTGATTTTTGAGTTTTCGATCTGGCAACCCTGATCTGAACCTAAAACTCAAAAAGGAAATATTAATTTTCTGATTGTAATACATAATTGACCATCTATCTGCTATCGATATGAACCTAAATATAAAAACAAAATGTTAATTTTGCACTCATAATGTACAACTCACCAGTTGTATCTTATCGATATGCATCTTAACATAAAAAAAAGAAAAGATTACTTATCTATTCATTATATATAACTTACCATTTCTACCATAATCGATTGGAATCTAAAAATAAAAAATAAATAAAATAGTCATTTTCTGCTTATCATGTGCAATTCATCGTTTCATTCATATTCATATGAATCTTGACGTAAAAAAAGAAAATATTAGTTTTGCACTCATTATATGTAATTTATCAT
>CAJNOP010001046.1:35294-58189 GCA_905250075.1 Rotaria sp. Silwood1
TGGCAACCCTGCTGAATACTGACCTTGTCTCGAATCTGATTGGTCGAAAAATGGACCAATCAGATTCCGGGAGGGTTTTTCTCTTTTTGTATAGCGCTGAGTAGGTGTTCGTTCCCTGGCAATAAAGGGAACGAGTAACAAACTTTACGTCACTAGTATCATGGGATTGGGAGGATTGCGCTGGAAACCACATTCGTTTGGCATTTTGGATGGACGAAGCTGAAGTTCGGGAACAACTGGGAACCTGCCCTAGACGAACTTCTTTTGGTCTGCGCAGGAGATACTTGAGAATCTTGATCAAGAAAGTCATGCGCTATGGGCAAAACTTGAGGTCTATGCAGGTCAAGTGCATGATAAAAAAGGTTCGCCTAGGGTGGTAAGATATGATCCCGGCTCTGTTGTTAGTTTAAGTTGTTGAAACACAAGCGGGGCACCCTGGCGAATACGCATACTGTAACCATAGACTGTTTCCAGGCTCAGGAGGTGACGGGAAGTAACTCGGAAACGTCGATGGGAAGCCGTACGGAAATTGAACGTACAAAATCTGTTGGGAACCAAGTCGGTTGCAATCGTTTCCGTTGAGGAACCGAATATTCGGATTTTAAATCAAAATTGTCCGATTTTTTCCTTGAATTTCCCTCCTGTTTCGGTCGGAAATGACAAGAAAGAAAGCGGAAAAATCCGGAGAATTTCGTCCCGGAATACTGCTTCCATGAAATCCCAGGAAAACCCTGGAACCGGCTGTTTTCTTGCCGGATTGTTCGACCTGGGTACATGCGTTTTAAATGTAGTTTTTAACATTTAAATCATTAAAACTTTGTAGACAAAGCATTTTTCTTAATATTCTATTTCAGGTTCGTCTTTAATTTAAAAAAAACTATTTATAATCAAAGTCAATAATTCGAGAATGAAAATATTTTTGTTGAATCTATCTCGCTAACCACTTATCAAGAAGCTGTTGAATCTGAATAAGTTTTTTCATTCTTTTTTTTTGTTCTTTTCTCTAAGTTGTTTAAAATAAAAATGTTGTTTATTATATTCGACCTCACTAATTGTCAATTGGAAATATGTTATCGATAAATATGCACATCGTTATATTAATTATTACAATTGACATGATAGTGAGAAGCAATTATGATCATTCAACTGTTTTATTCATGTTTCTATATTTCATTCTGATTGCTTGTTATGGTAAATAACTAGAAGAATCATAATTATTTTTTTTCGCCTGTCGTGCCTACTTGTCAATAGTCAAGTTTGATATAAATACGAGCCTATTTGAAGAAAAGATATAACAGTAAAGAAATAACGTAAAAAAAATACGAATCTGATCCATTATTTTATATTCATCATCGAAAAATAGAACGGTGCAATGTTTGATAACCAACATTCGAATAAAACGACAGCAAATGGAAATATGAATCATGTAGAACCGAGTGAAATGCTAGATAAGAAGTATGAAAGATAATCATTTAGATTAAAATTTTCTTTTTTTGTCATTTTTTACAGAATGAATTCTTTGAAGGAAGAACAATCTATGAAAGTCAATTTTTGGCAACGATTTCACATGAAAAAGCAAAATAGAAAACCAACTAAAGCAGTGAGCATTCGAAGTTTGGTAAAAGAACATTAAATAATTCTTTGATTGATCTATGCTTTTGTTTACTCTTTAGTTTCGATATGCTACTTTTGCTGATTTACTTTACATGTTATTGGCAATCATTACTTCTGCAGCATTTGGTGCTACTAATCCTTTATTTTTCGTTGTTTTTGGTAATTCGATCGATTCATTTACTGATCGAGAGACTAATTTATGTTCACTCAATTTCACCTCTCTTACTCAAGAATACTGTCCACCAGGTGTCATGCTGACGTCGATTAACTTTTATGCATCAATGTCGTAAGATCATTCCCATAAAATTTTTATAAAACAGATAATGAATTATATTTAGATTGTGTAATTTTACTGGATCAAACTTTACCAATATTAGTTTTGATCTCAAAGACCAAACAAAAAATCAAATAATATTTTTCATAGTAATCGGTTGTGTTATTATTATATGTGGTTATATTCGAGTAACAGCTTTTAATATAACAGCAGAGAGACAAACTCGAACTATTCGACAAACTTTATTTCAATCAATTCTCAAAAAAGATATTGTCTATTTTGACACTCATAAGACAGGTGAACTTAGTACACTTATATCAGATGATATCAATAAAATTCGTGATGGTATTGGTGATAAACTTGGTGCATTAATAGATACGATTTCGATTTTTATATGTTGTATTATTATTGGTAGGCTATTTCTATCGGAGTATTCATTAGACGAAAAATTTTTACTCATTTCATAATATAGGTTTTGTCAAAGGATGGAAATTAGCATTAGTTATTTTCTCCACATTACCAGTAATAGTTACAACATTCATAATTACATCCAAAGTAGGATAGTTTTACACTGAAACTATTATTGCTGGAATAATCTGTTTGTTTATCAATAGCTTATTACGAGCTTGACTACGATTGAACTAAACGCATATAGAAAAGCCGGAGCGGTTGCTGAAGAAGTAATTACTTCAATTCGTACTGTTCTATCGTACAATGGTCAAGAAAAAGAAATACAGCGGTTTGTATTATAAAGGGTGTTTCATAAGTTTTGACCCGATTTTTATTTTTAATTTTTTTTTGCATCTTTGTCATATTCAAAGGTGAAGAGGCCATGGATATATACAGTTGGTAAAAAAAGTATTCGACCATCCTGTTCAACTCTCTTGCAAAGACTTTATTCAAAGAAATACTTTAGAAAGACGGATTCTTGTGAAACTTATGTCTGATAGAGAACTTTGTTTGCTCTATCCAATGAAGGTATTTGGAGAAGAGAAGCAACATGTTTCCCAATTGAAATTTTTTTTTGTCAAAAATCATGAAATTTTCGAGAAAAAAGCCTCTGTCAGATTTTCTGACCCATTTGAATTAAAAAAAACAATTATGCATTTTTGTAGAGCACCTCACGGCGCATCGAATAGTATATAGGAAGTCGCATCTTCTTCAAGTCTTGCTGCATTAAGAATCCATATACTGCTGGCGATATGCAGTGGATAAGCATGCGCAAAAATCCGTTTCTTATATTGAAAAATTTGTCAATAGTTCTAGAAAGGGTCTGTGACCTTGGTTTCTTTAGTGTCGGTGCAGGACACGCCTGGCTATCCATATTTGAAAACAGAACTTTTGTAGTGTATATTCTCACCCAATAAAAGTGGCAAATACTGAAAATGGGTCAGGACGCTCCAATACTTTTTACTCAGTATATGCCTCCAAGAAGTATATGAATTCTGAATGCAGCAAGACTTAACGAAAATGCGACTTCCTATATACCATTCAATGCGCCGTGAGCTGCTCTACAAAAATGCATACTTGTTTTTTTTAATTCAAGTGGATCACAAAATCTGACACGGCTCTTTTATCCCGAAAATTTCATGCTTTCTGACAAAAAATTTTTTTCAATTGGGAAACATGTTCTTTTTCTTCTCCAACTACCTTCATTGGATAGAGCAAACAAAGTTCTTTATCAGACATTAGTTTCACAAGAATCCGTCTTTTTAAAGTATTTCTTTGAATAAGGTCTTTGCAAGAGACTAGCACAGGGTGGTCGGATACTATTTTACTAACTGTAGTTCGTGTCGTACAGTCCATCCTGAAATTTTTCATGAGTTGCCTAATTCGAATTATAATATAAATGAACATTGTAGTACTTAGGATGAATTCGAAAATAAATAAATAAACAATTCGGCCGGCACTTACATCCGACCAAAAAAAAATTATGCGAATTATAATTCGAATTATAAATTTATAAATGAGATAAAAATTTCCTGAAGCTGTTTTCCTACAGGAATGCAATGAGATGCTACATGCAACACTTTGGATGTTACAATCATGCCCTTGAATGCCAGCACCGTCACCAAGGATGCTATAACCATCACCTACGATGGTACAAGCATCACCTCAGTTGCTACTACTATCATCTGTAATGCTATAAGCATCACCTGATATGCTACTAGCATCACTTAGGATGCTACTAGCATCACCTAGGTTGCTACTAGCATCACCTGGGATGCTACTAGCGTCACCTAGGATACTACACTTAAAAAAATTTGGTATAATACCGAACCAAAAAGAGTATTGTAGATGGAAAAAAGGTTTCGTACATAGTACGGAACCTAAAAAGGTTTCGAATTCGTTGCAATTATCCGGCGCATTTTAAGTTCGGTACACACCATTTCGAAAAACTTGAAAAAGCATCCTAAGCCAATAACAATCAGTTTCAGGCAGTCGAAGTTTTGCACGAAGCTTTTTCAGGGTTTCCTATTGCCTTCTAAAATGGTTCGGTAATCATACAATTTTTTTCCAGTGTACCGAACCATTTTAGAAGGCAGTACGAAACCCTGAAAAGATTTCGTGCAAAACTTCGACTGCCTGAAACTGATTGTTACTGACTTAGGATATTTTTTCAAGTTTTTCGAAGTGGTGTGTATCGAACTTCAAATAGTTCGGATAATTGCAACGAATTCGAAACCGTTTTAGGTTTCGTACTATGTACGAAACCTTGTTCCGTCTACAGTACTCTTTTTGGTTCGGTATTGTATCAATTTTTTTTCAGTGTACTAACATCACCGAGGATGCTACTAGCATCACCGACGGTGTCTTACAGATCATCTGAGATGCTAGTAGCATCACATATGATGCTGCAATCGACAGCTAGGATGCTATATGGAACATCTATGATGCTACAAGCATCTGCTGAGTTGCTACTAGCATCACCTCAGTTACTAGAAATTGATTTACGTCAAACTTGAATTTTGAATTCAATATAAATTTCAATTTTCAATTTTCAAACCGAAATCACTTTGAAGAATCACTACTAGTACAAAATGTCACGCACACATCAACGCAGCAGGTGAGGGTGCGGCGAAGGGAGTTTCAGTAATCACAACTACCCCAGAATGTCATGCACAGATCATCACAGTAGGTGACGGTGGGACGGGACCATCTTGAAATTTTATCATTGAAGCTTTATACTTGAAAGTTGAAACTTCAATTCAATTCACGTTTCAAGTTTGACACTACTGAAATTAATAATTCGAATTTTTTTTACTAAACTAACAGGGGGTCCTGGCATTTTTTTCGAGAGTTCCATTTATATTCGAACTCAAATTAGGCATCTACTGAAATTTTTGGTTTTTTTTCTGGCATTGTTAGCGAGATATTCACTAATTACTTCTTAATTACTTAATTAATTATAATTAGGTGGCATGTGAAAGAGTCAACATTTTTACGTATGTCTATACTAAAACAAATTATTCAGAAAAACCATCCTTGTAAAAAGTCAAAGTCATCTGAAAGGGCGTATGTCCCGTTTTGCCTGATTTTGCCGATATATCGATATATATCCAATGCCTATTCATCTTTCAATATGGCAGATACAAAAGTAAAAATAAAAATGGGGTCGAAACTTATGAAACACTTTATTTATCAAAAGATCCATAGTTGTTTTGAGTGCACAAGAAAAAATTTTTATTGTTCAGGTACGAACAATCTCTTGATGATGCTAAAAAGAGTGGCATCAAAAAAAATGTGGCCAATGGTATTACAAAGGCCATACAGTTGTGTATATTATATAGTTTATTTGGATTAGGTATACTTTCTCTCCCTTTATTTCAAATTAGTTCACTATGTATCGATTTGTATTTTCTATAATAGGATTTTGGTATGGAGCAAAATTGATTCAAGAAGAAAACTATAGTATTGGTAATGTTTACACTGTAAGTGTGCAGGAATAACTCAAATTTACTAAAAATATCAGTGATCGTTCATTTCATCATATAACACATCTCTTTTATATATTGTCTCCTACATTTTGTCTAAAGTTTTTAAAGGACGAGGGCGGATACGCTAACAAAATTGGCCCTGTTTAAAAATTACCAAAAAGTCCCACTATTTCATACCCCTTTTCTCTATTATTCGAATAGATACCGGCGCTGTTTATTGTACACAGCTAGCTGCTAGTGTGCCCGACAAAGTTGCAAAGACATGAGGGTTTGAAATGCTTGGCCAATACCTTTTAATAAAAACCACAATGGCATTTCTATGCCCAACAAAATCCTATATATTATGTATAGAAATACCATTGTGGTTTTATTAAAAGGTATTGGTCAAGCATTTCAAACCCTCATGGCTTTGCAATTTTGTCGGGCATACTAGCAGCTATCTGTGTACAATAAAAAGCGCAGTGTCTATTCGAATAATAGAGACAAGGGGTATAAAGTAGTGGGGTTTTTTGATAATTTTCAAATAGGGCCAATTTTGCTATCATATCCGTCCTGTCTTTTGCCTTCCTTTTCTACATTGAAAAATTTTGTCTCGTATTATGACAACATGATAAATGTATATCGATGATTGTTAGAAAAGTCGAAAAAAGGACTTATAATGATAAACTGAATAAAACAATTAGCAATATTTCTTTAGAAAGAATTTAATTTTAATTCGCAACATACATCTTTTTCAGTCATATCATCTGTTAAACATTCATTTTCTCTTCAACGAAACAGCAAGTAAGAAATAAATTTTCAGTTATAATAGAATAAATTCACAGAAACTTGATTCAAATTTTCTGTCATTTCAATTTTTGAATAATAGTAATGATCGAATGAGAAAGGCTGCTCTCCATTACAACTATAAGACAATTTTTGGGTTTCAGTTGAGACGATAAATTTTCTCGCTTTATTATGTAATTTGGACAGTGTATTTTGACATTTATATAGAAAAGTTGACTTTTGCGATACATAGAGAGCAACTTTCAATAATTCGAGCTAATATTTTTTTCAATTTATATTAACGGGTGGGCCATAATAAATGTCCCACTTTTGCATTTCATTTTTCCACAACTTAATACGTTGTATTAAAAAAACAAAATATACCATAACATGCAGCGTGAAAAGCTCTACAATTTACACAAGACCGTTTTTTTATAGTCGCACTTTTTACTTTACAAGTGATCAAAATTTGGAGCGGTTAAATTTCGACTGTGCGAAAATTGATCGCAGAGAATTTTGCTTTTATACAAAACGATTATAATAAGCTGTTGCATGCAAAATGTAGAGCTTGTCAAGCTGCATCTTGTGATGTATTTTGCTATTTTTTTAATAAAACACATCAGATGATAAGTAAGAAAAAAATAAATTGGTCGTGTATTGAAAAATGACTTTTTTGCAGCATCAAAATCTAATCGCTCAGAATTTTTGATAGCTTTGAAAACAAAAAGTACAACTGTAAGAATAGCTGTCTTGTAGAAATTGTAGAGCTTTTCCTGTTGCATCTAATGGTATGTTTTGTTTTCTTTTTAAATAGAAGATATCAGGTAATAAAAAGATGAAACGAGAAAAAACGAATTCATCTTTTACCAAAAAAAAAAATCATTTTCGCACAGTCAAAATTTGATCGCTCTATATTTTATCGGTTTTGAAAGCAAAAAGTGTAACTGTAGGAAAAGCTGCCTTGTATAAATTGTAGAGCTTTTTACGCTGCATCCTGTGGTATATTTTGTTTTTCTAATACAACGTATTAAGTTGTGGAAAAATAAAATGCAAAATTGGAACATTGGAACATTTATTATGGTCCACCCGTTATCTGCAATATCGATCAAGTGTGCCCAACAAAATGATCAAAGACCGACACAAATCGGTCAGCTTAGAAAAAAATCATTCGACCTCGAGTCGGATAGAGCTGAAAGAAGCAACCCAGGTCGAGAAGTATGGGCGAGTTCCGGTAGGAAAACACAGGAGGTCGCTGGAACATGGTGGCAGTATTCCGGCCGGAAAATTTTCAGATTTTTTCCAGTGAATTCTGGACAATTTCCTGCAGAAAACGCGAGGAAATTGACCGGAAGCCACCGGAAAAAATCCAAAAATTTTCCGACCGGAATATTGCCACCCTGTTCCAGTGACTTCCGGTGTTTTCCCGCAGGATACAGTGAATTTACCTGCATCTTTCCTGCAGGATCTTGTGGGATCCGGTGGTCGGAATCTTCGACCTGGGAATATGTCGAGTCGAGTCCAGTCATTAAAAAAGAGACATTTGACGCTCTTTGAAAACGACTGCTTGCTAATCTCGTAGAATCGAGTAATGAAAAAGTAACTGATAGGGATACATACTTTATTTCTCTCTATATGATATTTCTCGATATTTTATCAATTATCTCTCATTTTATTGGATTACATTAATTAGAGCTAGAACTATAACGGTCCAAGCTCATAAGTTTGGTTAAATTACTCAAAAGAACTGTGGAAACAGATCAGCTCCTTTCAAAAGAATTGTTGCGACAATTCCATTAAACGGAGCTGAAGTGTCCTAAAAAAAATTTTGTTTCTAAAAACAGAACCAAATTGTTCTGTTACTGGAAAATTTCTTGAATAATAGAACAGTTTTGTTCTGTTTATGGAAACAAAATGTTTTGGGACAGTTCAATTCCATTCCAGAGAACTGGTGAAGCAGATCAGGTCCTATGTGAAAGAACTGTCGGAACAGATCAGTTCGTATGAAAAGAACTATTGGTATAGATCAGTTCCTTTCAAAAGAACTTTTAAACAGTTCTCAACATTGGAATTAATATGAAACTAACGTAAGTTTAGTTACAACGCATATGACGAAGGATTTCTATGTTTCTATATTTGTAAACCATAGAATATCGATGAAATCTCAATTTTTAAAATAAGATAAAATGAAAAAAGTAAAATAACTGTCGATGCTGTTCCTGCAGAATTATAATTCGAAACACGATAGAACTGCTTATACTGTAAATTAGGGAATTCAGCAACATATATTTCAATTTTTGAATTACTGCATATTATAAATATGCATTCATGATGAAAGATGTTGATAATAATATGTTACAATGGCTGTGAAAAGAGGGAGAAAGACAGATATCTTAAATGCACCCGTGTTTTACAGCACTTTCGTAATAAAATTCTGTTTCGTGACTATGCCTGTCGCGGTCTGTGACGGCGGAAAGATGCGTTGCTAAGGTGTGTGTAATGGTACATGAGTCACTTTTTGCACGGTCTATAACGCTTCCATGGTAATGTCTGTCACTGTCTGGGTAGGAAAGAGAGATACGGTACAATGAACAGGCAAGCGACAAAAATTTTTTCCTTGTATTTTAATTTTTTAATAGGTACGACATGTGAATAGCTCAAGTATTATTTTATATGAAAGCACATCAAAATGGTATATGCTCTTTTTATGATGAAAGAGATTTCTCTAAAAATTTCGCAAAAATTGAAAATTTTTTTGTCGCCTGGCTTTCGTATACCGTTCACTATGGTAGTCCAAATTTCTTCGCCTATGCTTCAACACTTCTTTTAGATCATGTTTCAAAAAACAACGGCTATTAATTACCTAGCATTTCTTTCGTTTGTTTCAAATTTAAAAACATGTTAATTCTATTATTATACCCGATCAATTTTCTTCCAATTACTGATACATAACATATATTTTTAGGTTTTTCTGGCCGTTTCCAGCTCTGTTTACAGTTTGGAACATATTAGTCCACAATTTCAAGCATTAATTCAAGCTCAAGTTGCTGCTTACACTGTACAGGAAGTCATCGACGAAGTAAATAAACATTCTTGTTTCATATGTATACACATATTATATTGCTTTATTTTTTCTTAATTGATTTATAGCCGTCAACAATTAATAGTGATTCAGAGACAGGTCTCAAAAAAGATGATCTCATTGGTGATATTCGTTTTTCAAATGTGCATTTCTCTTATCCATCACGACGAGATGTTAAAGTCCTTACTAATCTATCATTCGATGTCAAGCGTGGTCAGACTGTTGCTCTTATTGGTTCATCTGGTTCTGGAAAATCAACATGTATACAATTATTACAACGATTCTATGATCAAGATTCAGGATCAATATTCATTGATGAAAAACAAATTAATGAATACAATTTGAAATGGTTACGACAACATATTGGTGTTGTTAGTCAAGAACCTATTTTATTTCATGCAACTATTCGTGAAAATATTCTATTTGGACGTGATTCAGCTACTGATGAAGAAATACATGAAGCAGCCAAGATGGCTAATGCACATGATTTTATCATGACTCTACCTGATGTAAGTATGAAATCTATTTGTTTTGTCTTACATTATTAGCAATAATATTTTGCGTAGAAATATGAAACCCAAGTAGGTGAACGTGGAGCTGCATTATCCGGTGGACAAAAGCAAAGAATTGGTTTGTGAAAACATAACTTATATCTGTGATTTTATTATTGAATTTTTAGCTATCGCTCGAGCACTTATTCGAAATCCGAAAATTTTACTTCTTGATGAAGGTAAAATTTTGTCTCTATTTTCATTTTCTCTTGATTGTTCTATTATCTTCTTCCTTGTTCAATAGCTACTAGTGCACTTGATAATGAAAGTGAAAAGATAGTACAGGACGCTTTATATCGTACTGCTAAAGGTGCGTTATATTAAATACAACTACTGTTTTATGATTTTGTTTTTTTTTATCAATAGGTCGAACAACATTAGTAATTGCACATCGTTTATCAACGATTCGTAATGCTGATAAAATCATTGTGATGCAAAAGGGAGAAATTGTTGAAGAAGGTGATCATGATTCTTTAATGAGCATTCGTGGTACATACTTTACTCTTATTGAACAACAAAGTTTACATCAAGCTGAAGAAGAAGAAGAACTAGAATTTGAACAACAACAAGCTGCAAAGATACTTCTTTCTGATCAACTATGTTTAGATAATTCGAATATTAAAAGAAATTGCAGCTCAACATTAGTTAGTATTACTCCATCAACATTGGATGTATTGTATGAAAAGAAAAATTCCAGAATAGATGAAAATCGGGAAGAAAACGATGATGAAAAGATTAAAACAAAAAAGGTAATGAGAAATGGTTAAATACTTGTACTGAATATAATTACCATAGGAGAGAAAGCAAAACATAACATTGGCTATATTACGAATAAATAAACCAGAGTGGATACTGATTGTAATCGGATGTATAGCAGCTTTGTTCACTGGAGCACTAGAACCATCGTTTTCTATCATTCGGACCAAAATGACAGTGGTAAATGCTTGAGTAGTGCTTAACTTTTAAAACATTATTCATTTGAAAGGTCTTTCAAAGTTGTGATAAAGATGCTCGAAATCAAAAAATTATTCTCTATGCTTTACTTCATATTGGTTTGGGAATTGTAGGTCTAATATCTCAAACACTTCAAGTATGTATTTCGATAGTTTGTATAATAAGTTTTTACATACATTTTCTTTTCAGAGTTGTATGTTTGCTTATTCTGGTGAAACTCTCACCAAACGACTTCGCTCAGAAGCTTTTCGTGCTATTCTTCGTCAAGAAATTAATTATTTTGATCAAGCAAGACATAATACAGGTGTATTATGTACACGCTTAGCAACTGAAGCATCAGCTGTACAAGGCGCAAGCGGTATTCGTTTTGGTTTCTTTTGTCAAAATTTTGTGTCAATAGGCATGGGTATTATTATTGGATTCGTATTTTCCTGGCAATTGACGTTGCTTACGATCGCTTTCCTTCCGTTGATGATATTTGGAGCCTATTTACAGATTCGTGTGACAGCTGCATTTGAAAGCAAAGACAAAGAATTTATAGAAGATGCTGGGAAGGTTTGAGAATAGTTTATAAGTTGATGAGATTAAACATGTAAGCAATTAATGATTGTGGATGTATTTCGTCAAGTTTCCCGATATATGAGAATGTTCAATATCTAAAAATTATTATGTTATGAAAGATATTTACGTATATCTTAAAAATCAGTGTAGTGCCTTAGAGAGAAATTCGATATTTTGTTCTTTCGAACGTGTATAATGGGAAAAGTAAAGCTTAGATATATGAATGTTTCGTTCAAAGACTTAGAATATTAGATTCTATCAACGTAAAAACTAGGCATGCACCAAACCCAAACCGTTTGGAAGTTTAGGTTTGGGTTTGGTGAGTTTGGGTATTGAGTTTGGGTTTGGGTTTGGGTATTCAGTGTGGCTTTCAGTTCCAGTTTGCTATATCAACTCACTGAACTACTAGACTTTGTAAGTAGTGCTATTTATGTCAAATCTCTTCTCTATATTTAACTATTTATTCTGTGCAAATATAAGCAAAAGCATATTTCTATGCTTCACATTGTTAAACAGTGACATAAAGTCGTTCTCAATCCCAAATAGATTGCTTGAAGAATGGATATTTTTGATCGGTTTGCCTACGGTCTGATTGATGGAGAATCGAAATCACATTTCTCAGTTAGAGAAGCGATTGTTCAATGTTCTGTGATACTCAAATATTGCCCATGTAAAAATTTTTATCCAAAAAGGTCACTATTAAGTACTTTCAATAGTAGGTTTTAAGCAGAACAAAGTACTTATAAGTAAACCTTTTCAAAAGTACTTTTCATACTTTTTGACTAAAAAGTACTGTTAAGTACTTTTGAAAGCAGGAAAAGTATGAGGAAGTACTACAGAAAGTGGAAAAATTATCAAAAAGTACTATAAAAAGTGAAAAATAGTAAGAAAAATTACTTTGTTTTACTTTATTACTATTAAAAGTGATAAAAAGTGACTTTTGGTTCACTTTTCTTTTACATGGGTGGTTTTTAGAGGGAGGAACCCAAAACCGAAGCTCATTTCGCTCCAAAGTACGTTGATAGATCAGGAGCTAACAGAAATTAACGTTTTGGAGAGATACTCTCTGTAGAGTAGTTTGCCATTCGATGGTTCACCGACTACGCAGCAGTGTCGTACACCCAGGAAATTGGGTATGCTGAGCAAATGCAGGAAAATGAGAGAGATGCTGCATCTTCTTTAGATACCGAGTCTCCTTGATAGATGCCGAATCTCCTGGGGAGAAGTGCTTGGAGATGCAGCGTCTCTCCAGAAGATAACGTATCTCCGGATGAAAATGTTTTATTTTATTTTCAGCCTGAGATTCCAGCAGGAGATCCACAGACCGCAGGAGATGCCGCATCTCCAAGCACATCTCCCCAAGAGATTCGGCATCTCTAAACATATCTTTACAGAGACGATAAAGTAGGAAATACGAGCACATACGGACACACAGAGCGACATCTCACGAGTGTGGATGAGGGTCAAAACGCGAGGACACACGGAAATAAATACAGCTCCATCTCATTATTGTGGGTGTGGAAGAAAACATGAACCCACAAGAAAACACACATAATGTAATCGTCTATAAGTAGATAGTTTGGTACCGCTTGCATCTCCCTACACTTCTCCAGTATCCTAGATTTTCTGAATATGTGGCAGGACTCTAACTACGTAATTGGCACACACACAAAAACCCTTGTAGCTACCATGTGGTTAGCCAACATGCACGGCGAGTTTCAAGAATTAAACGGAAGGAACTCTGAGCCATGCCGGCTGTCTATCCAGATCTATAGCTAATAATAGTTGTAGGAAGAATATCGGACCTTCGAAACTGTCTTAAGACAGTATCCTTTTTTGCAAAGCAACTGAAAGACAAGTTATTCTTTTTCGTCTTCTTCTTCTAGGGTAGTTTGAGACGACGATTTGAATCACAGCTATACAGCCATAAAAATACTTTGATGGAGTCATGCGCCAGTAGATATGGAACTTCATGTTAGATGCTAAACCTTTTGCAGATGTAGTCATAAGGAGTTTTTCTGTTTATGATCATACAAATACACTTTAATTTTTCTCCTCTTCTCTTGTCGTTAGTCGTGCATCACAGGTTTTTCTTTCCAGTCAGATTCGTATATGTGATGGTATTTTTCCTTTCACTTATACGTTTACACGATGGACGTGCCCCCTCCCCCCACTTTTGATCTTCTAAGTTTAGCTTTGTTTTACGAATCTCTCTTTCTTCCTCACAATCTATGGGATTTTTCTATATAATCGCTATGTATATATTTGAGATATTGTCGCGACAAACAGAGATTAAAAACTGATATCGCTAAGAAATGAATTATATTGGAATTAAAATCTCTCACTTCGGGTGCAAAGCTCCATGAATAGATAGTCAGAAAATGGATGTTTCAATTTGCAGTCTGTGTGCCTTGGAACACAATTCTCTATCTCGAAAGGTTGAGTTTTCACATGCTGATATATTTTACTGAGCTCTGATTCTTTGATTAAGATCAAGCAATGAGCTTTTATAGGTCTCTGACTCAGTAACTTTGAGGTCTTTTACATATATTGTTCGATCACTCAGAGTCGTTGGCTATGTAGCTATGAATCTATGAAGTTGGTGAATCTTGGAAGTTCAGCCAATGGACGTGTTAATACGGATGTCGGGAAGCGTGAATAAGCATAGCAATGTGGGTGTGTATGTATGGTTGCATCACAGCTACTAACTATGCACATTGTTGGTTTGGGTTTAAATCCTACGAAACCGCTTTTCGAAAATGCGTTTCTGTTGTTTTTAGAGCTCGCTGATCTAAAATTGACTCATGAAAACATGAGTGTTTCCGTATTTTCTTCGTATCTTCTCTAGTTCTCATGGATTCGGATGGGGTTTTCTTACAAAAAACAGAGCATTTCATTGTGCACGAAGTCATAAAAAGATGTGTTTCATAGAAATAACATAAAAGACGTTATTGTTGTAATATTACAGACGTGAAATACCAACTAATTGCAAAAGCACTTCCAGAGGACCGACCAGAATAAAGTCCTTCGCAGTATTTCCTCAATATCTCTTTGTTTTTGATAGTTGTGGATGCGAAATTTTCAAAAAGACTTGGCGTTTATATCTTCTTTAACTTCATTATTCTGACTTGATTATAAGCATTGGATTATATGACTAATAAGACTGGCAAATACTCAGTGTTTAACCCCGGTTACTAAAGTCTATAATATGGGCATGCCTGGCCTTGGCCTATGATGGGGAGGAGATGGAAGCCGGAACAACTTGGTTTGAAACTTTCACTCACTATTTTCTTCCAAAATTCATGCCAATGTCACACAATAGACAGTACATTTGTTAATCCAGCGTGATATGGCAACCCATAAACACAAGCGAGCTGCATTTCAAGCTTCAACGTTATTGAAATTGAATGTTTGCGGCACTACTAAAATATCGCTTTTTGCTTTTACTCCTGTGACATCCATATGTATGCGGTTTGTTAAAGAATCAAATGCTGCACGGCTCAGAAAATATTCAGTCCAAAACGATGAAAATTAAAGAATATATTGCAAAAAGGCGGAGATTCTCATTCATTGTAGGCCACCCTTCAGTCTCAAGAAAATAGAGCTCGAACTCGGGTTCCTTATTCCCTCCCCAAAAACCAATATTTGAGTATCACAGAACATTGAACAATCACTTCTCTAACTGAGAAATGTGATTTCGATTCTCCATCAATCAGACCGTAGGCAAACCGATCAAAAATATCCATTCTTCAAGCAATCTATTTGGGATTGAGAACGACTTTATGTCACTGTTTAACAATGTGAAGCATAGAAATATGCTTTTGCTTATATTTATACAGAATAAATAGTTAAATATAGAGAAGAGATTTGATATAAATAGCACTACTTACAAAGTCCAGTAGTTCAGTGAGTTGATATAGCAAACTGGAACTGAAAGCCACACTGAATACCCAAACCCAAACCCAAACTCAATACCCAAGCTCACCAAACCCAAACTGTTTGGGTTTGATGCATGCCTAGTAATAACTAAATGGATATTTT
The DNA here is from genome assembly GCA_905250075.1 of Rotaria sp. Silwood1. Taxonomy (NCBI): domain Eukaryota; kingdom Metazoa; phylum Rotifera; class Eurotatoria; order Philodinida; family Philodinidae; genus Rotaria; species Rotaria sp. Silwood1. The sequence continues at coordinate 51,072 of CAJNOP010001046.1, forward strand.
ATAAAATATATACAATTTTTACAAATCCATCACTTCATAAAATGCCTCTAAATTTCTCCATATACTTCATTAATTTTCATATCTCCTATATCATTGAAAATGATAATGACTTGAAATACATGTATACACTCATTAACAATTTAGGTTTTGATATATCTGAGTTACTTAAACTACAAATAAAGTTTTCATCTTCAATGATTAAAAAATTTAATTTATTGGGTTGGTAAGAAACTTTTGTCGTTTTTTTTTGAAAATTTTCTTTTTATTTTTTAATATCAAGAATACAGCTAGCTTTCAACAATGTATGCTCCATTGCTATCTATGACTTGTGGCCAACGGTCTGATAGAGAAAGGATCCCGCGTTCATAGAAGTCCTGCGACTTTTGGCCAAAAAAGTTGAGGTGATCCATTTCCAGGTCGTTTTTGTCGTCGAACTTTTTCTCCTTCAAATGGTTAAAAAGAGAACGGAACAAATGGTAGTCCGTAGGAGCCAAGTCTGGAGAATAAGATGGATGTGGAACCGTAACCCATCCGAGCTCCAATAATTTTTCACGCGTCGATTTTGCAATATGGGGTCTGGCATTGTCATGCAAAAAATAAATTCCATCCTGCTTCCCCTGAAGTTTTGCTGCAACCCGGTCTAATTGCTGGCAATAGGGATCAGCAGTGATAGTGCAATTAGTTGGAAGAAGTTCCCAATGAATAATCCCTCTTACTCCCCACCAAACGCTCAGCATAATCTTCTTTTGGTTATGGTCATCTTTGGGTGTTGCTACACCTTTTTGTCCAACTCCCAGCCACTGCCGCTTGCGCGTGTGGTTAACATACAATACCCACTTTTCATCGCCGGTAATAAGATTGTAAAGCCATTGGTAGTTGCGATGAGACGTCATTAATTCCATACAAGCATCAACTCTGTGTTGGAGCTAATGTGGTGACAAATCATGTGGTATCCAAACTCCATATTTCCACGTTTTGCCTAATCCGTGCAGATGTGTTTTCACTGTAGTATGAGAGCATCCAAGACGCTCTGCTAAACACCGTGTAGTCAATCTAGGATTTTCTTCGATAAGCTCCTTTAAGAGATCCATATCCACCTCTAGTGGTCTTCTAGTATGAGGTAAATCATCGAGTTCGAAGTTACCGTTCTTGAACTGATTGAACCAACGTTGCGCTGTACGAATGAAGAGCGCATCCTTGCCCATCGTATGGCATATGTTGCTTGTTGCTTCTGTTGTTTTGTGACCCAAACGGAATTCATGAAGCAGAAGCACTCGAAGCTCTCTACGATATATCTTCATTTCTAATTCGAGATTAGCCTGTATATCCATAGTTTATATTGTTGTTCGAAAGATATTTACACTCCCTTTATATACCCTTAGTATGGAAACTTCTAGAACTTTCTTGACTGTTCTAGGAAGTTACGAAAAAAAACGACAAAAATTTCTTACCAACCCAATATGTTCATTAATTTACATCTCTTATACTTTAGGTGATTGTGGAAACAATTCAAAATATTCGAATAGTGGCTCAATTAACAAAAGAAACGTATTTTTATAATGAATATTCTCACTTACTCAACATTATTTATCGGTAAATTTCATTTGTTTTTCATATTTATCAAATAATAAAGGTTTCTGTAGATCAGCAATCAAACGAGCTCATCTTTCCGGCATTCTCTTCTCAATATCAGCTTCGAGTGCACTCTTCGCGTCGGCAGCTCTTATTTCGCTCGGTACTTCTCTTGTTAATCAAGATATAATCACATTTGAGGATATGTACATGTAAGACGAAAGACCAGTATCAATTTGTAATTCTTTTCCCACCAAATAACGTATTTTAATTAACTTTCTAGGGTTTTTAATTCTGTGACAGCTACTGCTGAAATTGCAACTCAGACCCTTACGCTGTAAGATTTTCAATGATATATATACAAGATAAAAAAGTTTTCCTTTATAGATCTCCAGACTATGGAAAAGCGATTGAAGCTGCTGAAAGAATTTTTGAACTCTTAAATCGAAAACCTATGATCAATAATGAATCAAACGATGGCGATGAAATTGTGAGTGAACATTATCATTGATATTTCCAACATACACACTTTAATTGTACTCCTCCTTTTATAGCCTAATTTCTCAGGACAACTCGAATTTGATGGTGTTGATTTTGTCTATCCAAATAGACCTGAATTACTTATTCTTAGAAATTTTAGACTTAATATCAAAGCTGGTATCTATTCTTTTTTTTCATTTTTCTCGCATATTCATTAAACTTTTTCTATTTTCTCATAGGTCAAAAAATAGCACTTGTTGGTACGTACAATTTTCTCATTGTTCATTGTGAATAGATCATTCGAAAATTTTTTGTTTTGTACAGGCACATCTGGCTGTGGAAAATCTACAACTATTCAATTAATTGAACGATTTTATGACCCAAATATTGGTTGTTTGGTAAAAAAGTTTTCTTTCTATTCGTATTTTTATTTGTTTTTTTTTCTATTGTAGTTAGCTGACTCAAAAGATGTTAGAAGTCTTAATCTACAATGGTATCGATCACAAAGTACGTATAAAAATGTCTTTTCTATCTAATATATAGAAACTTTTTGTCTTTTTATTAGTTAGTATTGTTTCACAAGAACCAATTCTCTTTGATATGTCAATTCGTGAAAATATTGCTTATGGTGATTCTAGTCGAAAAGATATTCCACTTGATGAAATAATTAGGGCAGCTAAAAATTCTAATATTCATGATTTTATTCAAGGTCTTCCAAATGTAAGTTATAATTGGTTTATTTTTCTTTAGCTATAGAAAAATACTCTCTCTTATAAAAACAAAGGGGTATGAAACAAATTGTGGTTCAAAAGGAATACAATTATCAGGTGGACAAAAACAACGAATTGGTTAGATAATATTGAGAATTTTTTTTCGTTTCATTTATTGATTATATTTTGATTTTAGCTATTGCTAGAGCTTTAATTCGAAATCCAAAAATTATATTGCTTGATGAAGGTAAGAAGAAATAAAAATTGATATTATGATCAATTTATTATATACATTTGTTTAGCAACAAGTGCTTTGGATAGTGAAAGTGAAAAATTAGTTCAAGAAGCGTTAGATCGTGCTCAAGAAAATCGAACATCAATCACAATTGCACATCGTTTATCAACTATTCAAAATGCAGATATGATTTGTGTTATGCATAATGGAATAATTGTTGAACGTGGAACTCATGAAGAACTAGTTGCACTAGGCGGTCGGTATTATCGATTGGTACAAGGAAAACTGAAATAGACAAACAAGAGAAATATATAGATATAAACTGATTTTTTATCAAGGGGTGAATAGCGGAAACCTTGAATTCGATGGAATGCAAGGGAACTCCATGAAATCCTATGGAATTTTATGGAATCCTAGGAAATTCCAGGGAATTCTATATAATTTTAAAGTCTTGAGTCCTTAGATTTGTTCCAATTGCAGAATAATCTTTTATCATATGTAAACAGTTAATAGAACATCTCTCATAACATTTTCCATAGATACCGCATTCAGAAGCTCATGTTTTCAATCATAACTAGGCAAATTTATTTCTTGTAGTATGTGTTTTTGTTTATAATTAGTAAACACACAACACAGCAGAATGTAGTTCATAAGTATCAAAACCACAGAAGAAATTCTTATACATAAAAAGTTTTTAAAAAGTTTCAATGGTAAAAGAAGGATTGACGATAATGCCGCACCTACTTGGGGACAACTTCATGTATATAAAAGCAGTAAAAAGAACAATCTTGAATCTAAGTTCTTAATTAAGAAGCTTATCATTTGCAAATAAACATCGTACGGTGGATGTTTACAAACAGAGTAAAGGTGGGTGTAAGTGTTGATATGGCTCTTGTCTGCGAACACGCACGCACACGCGTACTCACAGTCATACCCATATTACAAACTCAAAATTAATAATTTCAATAATTATTCATAGGAATGGTCAGCCTAGGAATGCAACAGTGAGGGTAGATCACCGCTTCACCGTCTCCATGTCACCAGTTCACGCCGGTACCAGTCTCTTCCGGGACCCCGTCCACCGGTAACCGGTTTATACCGGTGCATATCAATATATGCTTAATACCGTTGGTATAAGGCTCATACCGGTTTATACCGGCGGCATGAAGCTAATACTGATATATACCGGTTAATACCGCTGCTATAAACTTTATACCGGTATATGCCAGTACATGCGTTATACCATCGTTATAAGGCTAATGTCGGTATATACCGGTTTATACCACAGGTGTAAGACTAATACCGGTTACCGGTTAGAAACGGTTACCGGTAGCACGGTTACCGATTAGACCGGTTATCGTCACTAGACCTAGGACAGTTCCATATCAGTTCCGCTCTTGAGAACTGTTCAAACAGTTCTTTGATAGGAACTGATCTGTTCAACAAGTTCTTTGATAGGAACTAATCTGTTCAACCAGTTCTTTGAAAGTGGTCACAGTAGCCAGTTCTTGAAAAAGAACTAGTTACAAGAACCAGTTCTCGAAAAAGAACTGGTCACTATACTCAGTTCTTAGAAAATATACAGTTCATAGAACTGGGAACAGTCCTAGGTCTAATCGTCACCGTTGCATCTCTAGGTCTGTCACGATTATTGACTGAGAAATCTTAGCATCCATCGATTGAGAGATTATTATGGGTTATCGAAGCAAGTAAAATTGAATGAAAAACGATTCAAACATTTCTGAATACTGTTACACTAATTAGATGATCATTAGTAACAAAGTATGTCGAATTTTAGCCATTAATAAAGAAACTCATTGATGTTACAATATATTTCGAGCTCTGTTAGAATAAATTGATCTGAATTTATTGATAGATTAACGGAGAAACAGGCTCAGTTGCTGCGCTTGGGATGGAGATAAGGCAATCCTAAGAATCAGAACCTAACCAAATACAGTTAGCTAGAGATCAATATGTACAGATATAGATGGTCACGAACGAAGAAAAAAGGAAAACGAGACGCCCACAAGAAAAGCTGTTGTGACATGGATAGTAGCTCTTTATAGCCTCTTCGACGATTACTGAGAGTCCTTAGGAATGCCATGGAATTCCATGGAATCCTGAGGAATTCTATGGAATCCTATGGAATTCTACGGAATTTTGTGGAATTCTGTGGAATTCGAGGGAATCCTAGAAATATAGGGAAATCTGAATTCCAAGATTCCGCTATTCACCGCTTGTTTTTATACTAACATATTAATTCATCAAAGTTTCTTTAGTATATTAAAACAGAATATAAAGTAAAAATCTTCTACAAACTTATTTCAGTATTCTCATTTTCAAATAACTATTATGTAAGGCAATAAAATATATTGTAATCTTTGAATGTTATTTACAGAAATTGATATTGTAAGTTTATAGTAAAGAAGGTGTGGGTGTGGGTGTGAATGTGTGGGGTGTGGATGTGTGAGTCGGGGGGTATGGGTGTGAATGTGTGGGGTGTGGATGTGTGAGTGGGGGGTATGGGTGTGTGGGGTGTGGATGGGGGAGTGAGTGTGGGTGTGTGGGGTGTAGATGTGGGGTGTGTGTGGGGTGTGGATGTGGGGTGTGGGTGGGAGTGTGGATGTGGGATGTGGGTGGGAGTGTGGGAGTGTGGATGTGGTGTGTGGGTGTGGGTGTGGGGCGTGGGGTGTGGGGGTGGGTGTGGGTGAGTGTGGGACATAGGTGTGGATCCGTTTTTTCTTTTCTTTCATGCCCACACTCACACCTACACCCACAACCACATCCCACATCCACACCTCACACTCACACCTACACCCACATCCACACCCACACCTACACCCACATCCACATCCACGCTCCACACTCACACTCACACTCACACCCCACACTCACACCTACACCCACATCCACACCCCACACCCACACCTACACCCACATCCCACACCCACACCTACACCCACACCCCACACCCACACCCACAGCCACACCCTATTATTATTTCTATATTAGATATGTTCCTTGTAAAGTAGCGAGTCATGACGCAAATGAGTACAAGATAATTCAAAATTCCTGTATGTTTTGAAAGAAACTTATTTGTGAACTCTACCACGGTCTATCACGGTTAACAAGAGTGAGGGGATGTACTTGGTGGTTAGGATAAGACCGACACCCACATTCAAAGCTCAGTTCACCCTCACACTCTTATATTAACTATTTGTCGAAATTGGTTTCGAGTCTATTGTGGAACTCACGTATGTTATCGAAGAAAATAGTGAGTGTAAGTTTTCAATTCGAGGTTGGCGGCTCCCCTTTCCCCCTTCCCCCCATTACAGACACCCCCCATTACAGACACCCCTCATTACAGACACACCCTCCATTACAGACTTTAAGAATCGAGAATAAGAGGCGTCGGGCTCTCTAGAGTTTTTTGCAAAATTGATTAAGTTATAATTTTGAAAAATAATGAATATCATTGTTTGTAAGTTGATTAATATATATAAGATTCACCTGAATTTGGTCGAAAGTAAAAATGTCGAAAGCAAAAATGCCGAAGGTAAAAATGTCGAAAGGCGAAAATATCGAAAAAAATGTTCTTTTTTTGAAGTTAGATAAGTTAAAGATTGGAAGGGGATTATTTATACCATACAGGGTGGGTGCTCCTGTATAACGTCGAAAGGAGAAGTGTCGAAACGAAAAATAACATATATGTCGAAAGATAGAAGTGCTGAAAATGATAGTAGACGAAAGTAGAGATCTCTCTGCCCTCACCCTCAGCCTTGTTCTTTGCCATCTACCTTTATTTTCTGTGTCGATATTTTTATTTTTCGATCAAATTCAGGTTACCACGTAGAGAGGCAACACTAGGAGTCGATGAGGTACTTGTCTAGTTTAATCGCATCAATCACAGCGCCCTCACCCTCATGCCATGTTGTGTACGTGAATTACACCAATCAGTGAAGAAGTGGTGTCACAGATCTAAGAAATCGGGGATCTCAGAGATCTCCAAGGAGATCTTCCATATGCTAACGAAATTACAACGTAATATTGAATTATTACACATTAATGATACTTTTTTTACTATCTCAAACCCTTAAGGAGATATCGCATCTCTACAAGAG
>CAJNOP010001047.1:14861-57882 GCA_905250075.1 Rotaria sp. Silwood1
AGTGAAAAACGCAGGTCTCTAAGTCGTTTCGTTCTTGTTTCATTCAAAAAATAGTGACGCCCACTATATTTTGAAATGGATAGTAATTTTAACAAAATCTTCGTGATCGTGACCGTGACATGACCGTGACTGAACATCGTGGTCACGCAGTTCTCTACTCCTGACAGATGACTATATTAGATCTAATAACATCCACTTCTCTCAGACAGGCTTAGATTGAGGTTGAATTCACTATAATTCGGTTTTAAAAAATTTGAAATCTCTTTCTAAAATGATCTTGTCTAAATTCTCTAATGGCTGAAAAAATTTCCTTTCATTCAAAGTGATTAGCCAGACATTTTAACTACCCAAGTCTGTATTTGTTTTTCTCTTGAAAATTTCTTAGGAATACATTTTGTTTGCGAAATTCGATGTGACTTACTTCAGCTTCAATCGGGTGCATTGCTAAAATACTTGGAATTAGGTCAATTTCATGGAGTATTGTTTTCTCATAACACAGAGCTTTAACTTCGATGGGTTTCAGTGTTCTAGTCCATAGACCAATGTCTGCTAGCCTCATATTTGATCCACTGATTTGCAATTTGACTTGTTCAAAAATAGCAGGATTCAATGTGAACTCAGTGGTTTCACCCAACTCGGTGCCATCTGCGTAAACTTTCATGAGGGATGGATGAGAGTAAGTAACAGCAAAATGAGTCCATTCGCTGGACTTTACTAAATGATTTTCTCCCTTGAATTCATATGTATATCCATTATCAACATCAGAGGACACAAGTTGCAATTTTTTGCCATTAATAATTGAATAAGATAAACAAGATCTTTTGTTTTCGCCAAATTCAAATTGTATTATTTGTTCTGATTTTGCTGGCGCAGAGCATATTAGTATCCAAAATGAAATTGAGAATGAACCAAGCACTCCTCGTCGAGACTTCAAATCGTAGATAGACGAGAATTCAGAATATCCTCTTCGATCGTCTAATTTGAAAATATGACCAAACATAGGATTTTCTTTCACAACTGACCGCTGTTGTTGTTGACTAAGCAAGGCATCACAGTTTAACTGTGGTGAGCCGTTTTCTTCTACAGGAATTCTATTTTTGAAATAGTTATTTCGATTAGAAAAGTTTAGATGTAGGATGAGATCATGCTGAATTGGTTGTGGAAAATGCTTGCGAAGGAACCATTCATTAAAGATAAGCATATGAAAGTAACGACACACTTTTGAGAATGATATTAAATCGTCGAACGAAAGTTTTGTATGGAAGATAATTTTAGTCCAGATTTCTGGAGGAATTTCAATATGTGAAACAGTATTAGTCATAATTCTCGTGAACGTCAAATGTAAACGAAGATTCGCAGTAGCTTCTAGATGTACAGTTTAAGAGAATGAGAGTGGCACAATTATATCCTACCTTTCTTTTACTTGTGACTCACGAAATGTTGTTTATTTTGACACAATTCAAATGGAAAAAAATTCTTTAAAAAAACATTACTCACGTGTTGCAAAGAGAAATTTCATTTCAAAACTTGAGCAAGAATCTGTGACTCATAGAGTGACGGTACAGTATGAAATCTTTTATCAAAGTTCATCTTGGTTGACCAGGATCAATGGACTTCACTCTTGCGCTTGAAATGGGCAGGGGGGGCGCGAGGGGGGGGGGGGGGGAGGGAGTATCCCTCCTGCTTAGGGAATTTTACGGTACCTTTCTCTCATTTTAGAGAAAGTTTTGGATTAGTTTTCTCCGATTCTGGAGAAAAGTTCGCCTATATCATCCTGCGATTTGTGGAGACTTCGCTTACATCTTTCTTTGATCTTAGGTAAACTTGAGAGCTTCTTTTTCTACAAGCTACGGCAGTTTGCAGACTATTTCATTTTTTATATTTCGAAAGGTTTGGGCTATACCTTTTCTCGATTTTGTGAAGATATCATATAATGGAACTGTTTTACTGATGCAATACAACTGAAGCTATCAAAAAAACTTGATTACTGTCTGCGGCTAATCAGGATGCTTTTAAAATGTCTAAAGTTTTTCTGGTAGCAAAGTTCAGAATCTTTCATTCAATTTTCTCAAGTAAATGTGCGAGCTTCATCGGTCTTGTCCATAACGAATGAACTCAAATAGATTTTGAGAATCGAGTCAAAAAGGGAGAACTGATCCGATGACTTATGGGATGCGTAAAACTTCGAAATATAATTAAAATTTCTGTCACATCCGGTGGCAAGATGAGTTTGCCTATTTTTTGAAAACTTGTTATCAGCTCGAGAATTTCTAATGAAACTCAATAGTCATTGCATTTCTTTACAGTTGTCGCGAGCGTGACCACCTTCGGCGGCGAAAAAATTGAGAAACTTTTCTGATCCTGATGCGCGAACATTTCCGCTAGAAAAAGCTGGAAACTCCTAAAGAATTCTTCCGGTACCTACACTTATGGTTTCTACACAGTAAATGTTTTCAGTTCTCTATAGATTTATGAACTTGTCTCAAGTTTTGGCTTTTATGTAAAGGAGGGTTGAGAGCGACGACATTTTTGGGTGTGGGTGTGGGTGTGAAGGCATGGGGATATCTCGCTATTGAAGAGTATGATATAAATACCCATACCCACATTCACACCTAAACCGACACCCCACATCCACACCCATCCATTCTCTGATTTTATGATCTTTCTTGCGAAGTCTTTCGCGCTTGCTAAAACATATTCATATTATTGGATTTATCTTAGTTCATATGTATTTTTATTGACACGTGAAATAACTGCTTATTCTATTCTCTTTAAATTGTATTATCATATTCAATTATGGCTGAGACTCAAAGTAAAAATATTCTTCTGGTCGACATCAAGAATAAAAAAGAATGGTCTCACTCAGTGGTAGAAGTGAAGGATGCTGGTAACAATGGTATGCTCGATGTGTAAATCTACATGTCTACACATATCTTATCTTTGAATAACCACAAAGGTCATACGAGAAAAAGATCTGATGACAAAAAAAGATACATTGCAACTACCTTTAATTGTACTTCATAAATGCGTACGATTCTGCCTGTGTGTGTACTAGGGTGAGTAAGATTTAATTTTCATAACAAGGACATTATATAGAATGCAACAGAGAAATCAGAAAAAATGAGTAGTAGTAAAGCGCTAAAATCTGTGGACCAGACAGTGAAGAAAAAATGTAAATACATCGATGAAAAAAAAATATAAGGTAATGTATTTTATAATTAGATAAAGTTTAGAGAAAATAATTTAACGACTTCGCAATGCTCATAGACGATCTTGCAGTACCATTGAGAGTGAACTGCATAATTCCTCACTTATGCAGAGCGTTATCGAAAAGAAATGTAATACGGGCTTTTACATGACTTATGGCGACAAAATTCTGCATATAAAGTGATGGAAAAAAGTTTAACAACAAGATTATTTCTATTGATTTTGTCCGAAGACAAGAGGCAAGAAAGTTTTAATGAATAATATAGCTAGCTAGGATCAACAAGTACCCAAGTAATATACAGAAAGAGTCCGTAAATCCTGGTCTTTGTGTCATAAATGAAGTTTTACTTTTTTTTTCAGAGAAAGAAAATTTAACAACAAATAAAATGCATTCATAGTTGTCATGCTTCTCTTACTATACTTGCAACGAAAAATATGATGATAAAGGTGGAAAGAATGCTAGTCGCGGTGAGTGACGGTGATGATCCCCATAATTCTAACCGTTTCCGTCATTTAATCGTTATGTGACGATCGATGATAGAAGATAGATGAATGTTGGTGGTGTTACATTTTATTCTATTTCTTTATATCATACAATTGTATCGTTTACATATACAGCACACGTTTATATACACAATTAGAATAAGAGATAATGACAAGAAAGATGATGAGGCCAAAGGGAGAACAGTGTAAGAATGAATAAGTGATAAGGCCGATGAGATAACAATATAAGAGTGCACAAGTGAGTGCGTATGATGATATAGCATGAGAAACACATTATAATAGAAAGAGAACAAGGTGCGATCAATGATAGATAAATGTAAGAATAACACGTTTTGAACGCTATGTACCCAGTGTTTTATCTAGAGGGAGGTTTCGGGACGTTTTTCCCCCTCGGAAGCCGACCTCCCTGCCCTCTCCCCCGAGAAAAAAAAAACAAGTTTTAAAACACATCATTCTAACTTTTAAAAATCTCTTGTGAAAATTCTAAGATGACATTGTAACTAGTGGTGTAGTCAGAAAATAAGGCTCGAGGGACTCGGCTTCCATGGACGTACTGAAGTTCTAAACATGACAGTCAGTAAAAAATTTTGCAGCGGTATTTTAAAGTTATTTTTCGCTATTCTTCTTTTCTAAGTATTTTAACAATCACTGCACAGTAAAAACTTCTTTCTTTTAGTAAAATTTACATTTCTTGACAATGAAATCATTCTACAAGAAATAATTATTCATTCATCTTTTTAGACGAAAATAATGCTGAAGACAAAAGCTTCTCGAAACAGATTGAAAATGATTCAGCTGAAGCTGTACTATTTATGCAAAAGGAAACTTGCGATTGGAGAGTAATAGGCATATGACTAAATCATTTCTTATATTTCATTGACAAAGACATTCCATAGTTAAATGAAGTCCTATTTTATATTCAAAACTGAAATGAAGAAGAGAAGTGAACAAATCGAAACGTTACAGGAGTGATCAGATTCGCCCAACGAAAATTTTTCAAAATGCACTGAAACTATACACGATGATTTATTTATCGTTATCCGCTTTGTTCAATTGATTTTATTTCTATTTGATTAGATAGAGCGTTTATTACTTCATCAAATGGTATAGTTTTCATTCGATTTGCCCTATATGTTGATCAAAAAATGAATAGGCATCGGAAGAGGGCAAGACACTTTTATTTACATAATTTCAAGATATTTTCTTCGAGCAATACGATTAATTACAACGTATTAGACAAATGAATATATCTTGCTTTTATAATGGTTAGATAGAGAGTTCATTACTCTATCGAACTATATATATTTTATCTCTTTATCTTCCACATTGACCGAAAATTTCCTAAGTGTTTAACCAAGCTTTTAGATAAATTTTTAATTATTAGTTTTTTTCGAGTAAACCATACTCCTCTAGCAATATTCCTCTTTCCCTTTAATATATAGTTCGATAAAGCAGAAGTTTCTCTATTGATTTACGCAATTTTAGTCTGATTTAGTTATAAAATCTTATAGCTAAATTAAAGATTATATGAACAACATCGTAAATGAAATAGTACAAAAGTATATAAACCTCAAAGAGTAATATATTATTTTCTAGAATTCAAAACATTTTTATTCAATACTTGGTGCAACTGTATGTATGAAGGATCTCTTTCTTTAAAAATTAATTTTGTAAAAATCGAATTTCGCTTGAGTCAAGTATAAATCTGAAAAAGTTTTGAAAGCTTGTTTTAGAACCTTTTAAATTTTTTCATCAAGACATCTAATGAAATAAATGAAAACAATACCATTGGATAAAGTAATCAATGATCTATCTAATCATCTAGATATAAACAGTTTTCGACGTTTTTTAGAAATAAAATAAACTGAACAAAGCTAGTAAAAAACAAGTGAATCACCCTGTTCACTGTGCGAATTTTTAAGAAATATCTTTGAAAATCTAAACTTCTCTGTGTTATTAATGCTTGCTATTTTGAATAAACCATATGCATACTCTTATTAACACACAAATCATCAGTAATTTCGTTGAACGAATGAAGCCAGAAATTTTTCTAGATGTGACTCAAGTCCTCAGTTTATAAAGCTATATCTGCCCTCCGAGCAACCGAATTTGTCCCTCGGACCGAAAAATCTAGATAAAATATTGTATGTACCCTTGATCATGCAAGAACACACTGAGAAAGAAAAGATATCAGAAAACATTATAGGCCTATTGGCGCAATAATAAGCGGTAAAAGTATATTTAAATCCATCCTATGAAAGAGTGGAATGTGCCTGACACACTATATGAATATCCCTTCGTTAATCTTTATATTAAAATAGGTAACGGTCCGAATTCCAAGACCCATGTAACCATCTGTGTGGTTTTCAGAAAAAAATAAGGTTTTCTTGTACTTTTTATAACATAGGGTGTGGATGGGTGTGGATATGACTATTCTCTCATCCATACATCCACCCACACCTACCCTCAAGAAAAACGGATCGAAAAATATGGGTTTTGTCTTCCAATCTCGAGAAAGTAGCAAATATCCACAACTTCATCGGAAAATCAATAAAAACAGATTATTTCAGAAAAATTGATTAAAACCCATAAAAAAGATCATAATGGATTAAAACTGAATAGGAGGTACCAACTGATTAAAAATCAGATAGTAAGTATTGATAGATTAAAATAGATTGATAGACAACGACGGATTAATATGGATGGTCGATAGAAAACCGATAAAAGTCTGGATTTTTTACGATTTACTTTTGCATGAGCACTCACACCGGGACTGTACACTCACACCCACCAACACACCCCCTTCCACCCACCCACACCTATGCACACACCTATGCGACACACCCATCCTCTTATTCTATTCTGATACCATAATGCATTCGAACATAAGAATATCATGAAAATTTCACATTTTGTAGATCATAAAAATACATGTTTACCTTCCTTGAGAAACAAAACCTCGTCTAACTTTAGATGAAAAATTTAATGATTTCACATCATTTTTCACACTATTGTAGATTTTAAGGGATAGCATGCAAATATCCTTCCAAAAAAGTTTTTAACTGATTAGGACAGTATTTAGTGTAATAGATCCATCAAATATATTTCATTTAAGGTTAAACAAGATTTGCATGCAACAATGGAATCATACTTTTGTTTCAGATGTTCTTCTTAAAGAGATTTACCGCTATGGATACAGTCAATCGTACTTTGACTCCATTTGCTTTCTTGATTTCCACATTAATCATTGAATGCCTGTTGTTTCGTGGTATGTGTAAAATTAATGAAAGTCAAATGTATTTCACATACAAATCAAACAATATTTTTTCAGGTGAAAAATTAGTTTGTCGTTCAACCAAAAGTAAGTAAAACATGAATTTAGGAAACAGATTACTGTGCAAAGAAATACACTACCTAAAGTGCATAGCGATAGTCAAAGAAGCATCAAATGACAAACGTCCTTGTGATTGACAAGATATTGAACAGAATAATAACTTGACGCAATAAAGATCATGAAGACAACACCAAACGAAGGATGTCATTTTTATATAATATGGTGATCAGGGATGCCAAATCATAATTTCAAAAAACAGTAGGTCTTCTTTTGAAAATCAGAATTTTGTCAAGAGAATTTTTTTCAAGATCAGGAGTAAAATCAGGAGATTTTCTTTTCGAAATTAGGAGTTCCTTGTTAGGTTTTATCTGACAAAATGAAATTTTCCAATAGTCTACACAGTTCTCGTTACTAAATCAACAGGATCTTCTCTGTTGTTGGAGGAAAAAATCTCTTGTAAATGAAATAAATAAAGCAAGATTATTCATTTCATTTCATGTTTATTTCCATATTCACGTCGACACTACGTATTAGAATATACAAAATATAGAAAGATAAACTCAAATTAAGGAATACTATAATCAAAAGTCATATTACAAAGAGTGGTCCAAAAGTTTCGACCCCTCCTTAATAAATCAATTATATCTATTACAAACGTATATGCATATCTTTGATGGAAGTATACATTTTTATAGGACACAACGAGAGCTATCTTTTGAAAAAAAATAATTCGAAATACTTAAATTCATCATCATCTTATGGTCATTTTACTAATCTTGAGTGAATATCTTGATCGTGGGTTTTTTAATAAAATTCGAAAGAAATATTTTTATGGTGGTGGTATGTTCTTTTGTTCGTAAAGTGTTTTTAAAGGAGAGGTGTGGATGGTTGTGAGTTATTGTGTCTCTGATAATGTACATTCGCATTCCGCTCTTAAAAACATTTTATGAACAAAAAACATACGACCACCATAAAAATTTTTTTTTTAAATTTTTGTCAAAAACTGCGCTGTCAAAATACTCACTCATGATTAGTAAAATGACCATAAGATGGTGATTAATTTAAGTATTTTGAATTATTTTTTTTCAAAAGATAGCTCTCGTTGTGTCCTACAAAAATGTATACTTCAATCAAATTTATACATATAAGTTTGTAATAGATATAATCAATTTACTGAGGAGGAGTCGAAACTTTTGGACCATCTTTATACTTCTGAGTAATGCATTGAAAAAAATTGTTCTACAAATAATTTTCTTTAATTAAGATTTCATGTTACAGAAGAAAAACATAAGAAATGCGTTATCTTGTTGGATTTTGTTATTGAATCCATTAAAAAATAAAATCAGGAGAAAATCGTAAAAATCAGCTCCTGAAATCAGGAGATCTTTCATCAGGAGAAAATTGAGAAAATAAGGAGGTTTGGCAAACCTGATGGTGATAAGAAACATGATGTTGATCTAGGAAAGTTATTGATATCACTCTAAAGAAAAGACATCTTCTTATACGATACTCTATATCTTTAGTTGAAAAATACGTAATTCTTTTCTCCATACTCCTCAGTCTATTATTTTTTCTTTCATTCTACACAAGTAATTTCTCATTCACTTGAATCTTTTTCTTTTTCTTCTTCGTTTTGTTATTTCCTTCCCTGTATCGCACCATTTGCTCTTTTCTTTTATTCGCCGTCTTGTTTTATCTCTCTCTCTTGTTTGTTCCCTCTTTCTATCTTTCCTTTCTATGAACTTCTCAACTGGGACGAGACCGAGCGGACCCGAGAGAAAGACGCACCATTAAAATACAAAGATCTCAGAAAATGTTCTGAGATATCGGAACTTGTATAGCTTTTTGTGTTGATCATTTTGATAAAAAAATTCTCTTTTCATTAAAAACTTAGGACACTATGGTCAAAATACTGAAACATGAAAAAAGTCGTATCAGTTACTAATTTTTTTCAGTATTTTGACTCTGCTAGCGTTATTGGTCAATGAAGTAGGGTAAAATTTTATGTCAAAATCATTGGGAAAGAGAACTCTCTCTAGAGGCTCTAATACCTGAAAGCATTTTCTGAAATATTTTGGTTTGTATCTCTGGCTATTCATGTTCAAAATTTCAATCACCGTATAACTCAAAATGGCTATATTCTTGCATAATACGACTTGGTAGGTTTTGTATCACAGAGTCTGCTTTAGAAAAATCCTATGCACAGCAATTGAAACACACCGTGATAATTGTACATAAAATTCGACAAAACACTGAGAACTATGCTTATTCCGAAGAAGGACGATCATTTATGCATATTGCTTTGAAATTTCATTTTTTTGAACTCAAAAATTATAGGATGGTGACATATGAGCAACGAAAAAGAAACGATGAAGTTAAAGAAGATTGGTAAATCTGTTGTGACTGAATTGAGAGTATCTGAAAAATTATCTCTGGGTGAGGATGTCTGTGCCTGTTTAAAGAATATAAAAGCGTCGCATATCCATACCTACATCCACATGAAGCGTAAGTCCATATAATCAGTCACTGTTTAACAGATCAGAGTTACAGTCAGCTCTGTACTGTAGAATTCTTTTAGATAAATTCAAATCACACATCGTTGGCTTGACAAAATAACATGTTAAAAAATTTTCCATTGAAATCACCGCTCAGATGCTCCAAATAAATAATTGTCTATGTTTAGCGATTCTGCATGATCAGGAGACGCTATCTTACTATAATAGCCGTTGTTCTAGTGGAAAAACTTATCTAGATTTAAATTGTGAGTATATGGTAAGTTCTTATAAAAGTGATTAATTATCGTGATCTTTTAGATGATTTAAACGAAGAGATCGTTTCAAAAGTACGACAGCATCCATATAAGTTAGTGTCGTTCACTGTGACATAAATAAGTTCTGATTATAATCAATTAGAGGTCTATGGGACAGTGGACTGCATTTATTATTGTTATATTATTTATACTGTCCATGTTTCCACTAGTACTGTTCGATCGAAACCAAATAAAACAAGTTTGCCACCTCGTTGTCGCATCATTTCATACAGCAAATAATAAAACAAGAGTAATTCAATTATTTAGATCTTTCTTTAAAAAAAAGATAGAAAATACTTATGTGAATAATAATCATGACAATAGATCGCGTAACCTGAAGCAAGCACCGCATTACTTAACTCATTCGCTCGGGAATAAATTATTTAAAACGTATATAATAATGAACTTGTCACATACTATAATTTTGATAGCGGAGCTTATTTTTGGTTTGACCAGTTTCAGTTTAAGAATGGATTCTTCAAATTAGCCATCCGTTGAGAGTAACATATTTTCTTGTCGTGTCATATGTTTACTTAATATTGGCTCTCTTGGTCAAGAAAATCTTTATATATTTCAATGCACTTTGTCATATCAATATACAATTGTTCATATATTACTATGTTTCCTGTTTTATATTGTACTAATGATTTTTTTCAACATAATATATCTAGTCATATCTATATATATTTATCAAAATAAATCTAGAAGAAGTAGAGAATGGGCTCGTTATTTCAACTCTCAAATTTACAATCAATTTGATACTACACAAGTAAAAGATTTTATCGACTACATGGATGTAGATGGTTATTATGTCTTCATTATTTTACAAAAAAACTGAACAATTGAATATTTTCAAGAGTTCCTTGACCTATTTTGTGAAATGACACTCAATGCAACACATACAGAAATCAACATCAACATTTGATATAGTTTGACATATTCACATTGCTCTAACATTTTAACGATGATCCTTCTCTTTAAAAAGTATGAAATTTTATTGTCAAAATGAATTTCACTTGAAAATCATTATTATTCAAATTTAGATTGCTTGCAAAATACATCTGTTTTATTTTAGAATGAAATAATCATATAAATAGAGATGTAAGCCGATGAGTTGATTGGTGGCAGTGTTTGAAAAGTTTCAGAGAAAATCAATGGCAGTGGCGACACATGGGGGAACCTTTTCCGATGATACCTCCCATCTTGATTGGTATTTCATTTTAATTGAAGATATTAAGATGGTTGTTAGCGTCAGTGATGATACATACTGACGCTAAACAGAGATTAATTTGGTCCTTCTAGTCTAACTGGATCAGGACATCTGCCAGGACAGCAGAAAGTGTGGATTCGAGTCCCACAAAGGTCACTTTTTCTCCATTCTATTCTACATATACATTTTCCTTTCCTTTCCCTTTGATCCCCTATGACTCACATATGCAGCTAACAAATGCGAGAGGTATTGGGCATCTCTCCCTCGAAAGGGTGAGGTGTTAGCGTCAGTGATGATACATACTGACGCTAAACGGAGATTAAGTTGGTCCTTCTAGTCTAACTGGATCAGGACATTTGCCCGGACAGCAGAAGGTGTGATAAAGAATGTTGTAGAATCCGCTCCAACTGTGTGCAACGGAGATAAATAGTCATTCATGTGTTTGTGTGTAAAAGGAGCTAATCTAGCAGTCTGCTTGAATTGAAACTAGCAGAAATAATTTGGAACTGAAAAGGTTAAATGAGATATGAGTCATGACGGAAGGTTTCACCTGAAAAGGTACCCATCTAAGCCAAGTCTCTCACCTTTCTAGTTTTGGTAAAAAGAATCAATACTTTAGGAAAAAGATCATATTCAGCAAATATTAAGCCAACTACAATATCAAGATCTATATCTCATCTATACTTGCATTAACAATCACCAACATTTTACTGTATAAACTAAAGATTCGTGGTAAAATAAAATAAAAACCATTTTATACAACTACTTTATTAATGATCACCATCAATGAAAAAAGCTTCTCTTGTTAACGCTCACATTACAGTACATTACAGAGATTGTATAACCTGTAACTTAACAGCGATTTTGGCTTAAATGATGAAATTTTTACCAACAATACACTTCCATACAATTCATTAAATCATCGAAAAACCTAAGAAAATGATGATCTTTATTTCACTGGAATTCAAACTCTTAAATAGATAAAACTGATGGCGCCAAATCTCTCAAAAGACGACTAGTTCTTCAAAATTTTCGTTGTCAAAAGTTGATTGTAATAAATAACAAGTATTATATTTAAGATTAGTACGCAAGAATAAATCAAAATATTTATTTTTGATCGCTAAATATTTTCTAGGGAACATTTTGCTTGTAGGACTACAGGGCAACATTTTAGGAAGAAAAGCTGAGGGACAGTCTAGGAAAAGGACTGAGGATGTTTTGAAGTCGTTTTGGCTTCCTGAGAAAATTTTGTCTATTCTGAAAGGACAGGGGCGCATAAGACCATGATTTGGCCCATTGTACTTTTTCACACTGTATCCAGCACAATCATATATAGGATGAAAGAGCTTTAATTGGTGAGTACTTTCCAATACATTTGAGGACTTCTAACCTTATGATTTCTAATGATCTTATGACGAATACATAGTAACTGCATCACAGCCTTTCAGATTAGTTTTCTCTCTATAAGCTCAAGAAAGTTAGCTTCAATTATACACCATCGGGTAGCTCTTTTCACGGGCTACAGAACTATATATTGTTTTTAAAACTATAAAAAGTGGGCCCTTCAAAAAGTCCAATACCACAAAGTAAATACTACGCCCATTTTGAGTGTGGATATCGGAGTGGAGTGTGTGTTGCGTGTGGGTGTAAGGTGGAAATAAAATTGGTCTCGTTTTACCCTGGCCGGTAGCGTTATTGGGCCAAAAGAATCGGACCGAACCGGGCCAGCCGGTATACCAGTTTTACCGATCTACACCGATAAAGACGGTCTACCGATTAAAATAGATCTGCCGGGAAAAAGAAGATCTGACCTGTCAATTGATAGTAAATTGAATACTGATAATGCGTCAGTTCATCAGGAAAATCCGATCTCCTAATAGAGTATTGAACTAAAGACAGTAGCCTACACTCTAAAAAAAATTGGTTTTCTACTGAACCCTCAAAAAAGGTTCGGCAGTTTAGAAATAGTGTCCAAATGGCTCAAAATGCTTAAAAAACGACTATTCAATTCTGCGAAACCTTTAAAGGTTCTTCTCCTCGGTACACGGGCCGAACCTTCTACTACGAAACCGTTTTTTAAGTTCCGTAGTGCAAAAAATGGTTCCGTAAGAAAACACGAAACCCATAGAGCTTCGTATTAAACTTGCGTGGTTTCATACTAAACCTGAATGGTTTGAGAATTTCTTCTACGGAACTCTATGGGTTTCATGTTTTCTAACGGAACCATTTTTTGCACTACGGAACTTAAAAAACGGTTTCGTAGTAGAAGGTTCGGCCCGTGTACCGAGGGGAAGAACCTTTAAAGGTTTCGCAGAATTGAATAGTCGTTTTTTAAGCGTTTTGAGCCATTTGGACACTATTTCTAAACTGCCGAACCTTTTTTGAGGGTTCAGTAGAAAACCAATTTTTTTTAGAGTGTAAGGATAATAATAATACATTTTTCCACAGTATCTCTTGATGACTGCCTTCGTACCTTCACGTATACTGCCTTAACAATTCACTGTTGATAAGAAGAGCCTCATTAAACCATACAGTAGAAGAAGTTTCTGTAACTAATTCCTGTGTGACCAGAAGGACGAACCTGGATGCCTGTTGACTTTTTTTAGTTATATGGTATCATAAAGCCGAAAAGTTCAAGATACGGACCCATCAAAATCGGTTTAGGTCGGTTAGATTAATTTGGACCAATTCGATCGGGTTAAAACCACTAGTCTGCTTGAGACCATTTAGACCCTCTACGCTGGTTAAGACTAGTGAGACTGATTTAGAGTGGTTTAGATCGGTCATGCCAGTTTGGACCGGTGAACCGGTCGATCGATAATCTAGAGCAGAACCGATTCCATCTCTGGTGTAAGTTGTGAGTGCAGATGAAGAGATATAATATATCCACATACACACACTAAAAATGGATGTAGGTTTGACTTTGTGTTATTAAACTTTTTGAAGGGCCCACTTTTAATAGTTTTAAAAACTATATAGTTCTGTAGCCAGTGAAAAGAGCTATCCGATGATGTATAACTGAAGCAGAGTTGCCACCTCTTATGCTTTTAGCCGAAAAATTCTGCTTTTTTTCTGTCCTTTCTGCTTTTTAAAAACGTCTTTCTTTTTTGTGTACTCAAAAAGTGAGTACACTCTAGAATCGGTCAGTGTGTCCGGCCGTCCGTTTACATGATAAATTTTTAAAGGAGAGTCCGATCACGATGAAATTTTCTATACAGTTCAGTCTTTACCATGTCTTAGTCAAGTTTGAAGATGAAAAGAATCGGCCGAGCCGTTCCTGAGTTATTGCAAAAATACCCATTTTCCCTTATAGCTTCCTATGGAAAAATCGACTCATCGCCGCTTTCGAAAAAGACTTTTTCTATCATAGTCAATTAAAACGCTAACTATTATATACCACTCGATAGAGAATTTCAAGAGGTATAAAATGTTATATAAAACATAAACAAACAAGAAGGTTGACTCACCTGTGATAAGGACAAAGATAATTAAAGAGAACTAGTTATATTTTTGTCGACGATCTAATTAATTCACAAATAGAGCTCTATCTTCCGATTACGGTGACGATACTTCGAGGTTTTCTGAGATGGAAAACTCGAATCTGCATTCCGCTTCCGTCGAAATACTATTGGCTGAGCAGTAACTAATAGAAATCAAGTTATAGAAGAAACGACTTTCTTACGGTAAATCAAGGGGAAGAGTTCAAATCTGAGTTGTATTCAGTCTCAAATCCTATTGGTTTGGCAATACCCAATAGAAATCAAAATTTTAAATGGTAGATTTCACAGTATAATTTTGATATTGAGACAGTCTAGGATGATTGATTTGTATAAATCACTTTTTGAAGTACACATAACTCTCGGATTTAAATCTGAACTTTCCGCATTTTATAGTTTATATCAATGATCTTGGATTCTGGTAAGCGATTACACCGAAAATGTGAGAAATATTGCTACCTCCATTTGCTAATGTCTCTTCTAACTCTGATCCTTTGTTTTTTGAATCAAAACCTATTTTCTGCTCTTTACAGAAAAGTGGAAATCTTATTTTCATGGTGTGTTTTGACTCTTTTCTGACTATACATTTTCCTTTCCGTCTAGAGTTCGAACTGTGAATATCAAGATCATTTATCCTGCAATAGTTTGTAGCATTGAAATAATGCGCGTACACTTTGAGGACACTTTTTTCCTTAACTAATCAATCTATTAAATTAGATTTTAACAAATAATTCAACTAGTCTAACAGTAATTGAGGTATTTAAAATGATAAAGTTTCAATTGCTAACATCAGATAGTGCTATAATCTTTTTATTCGCACCTAGTCGTAAGGAGTAATAGGTGCTATTCAGGATATAAACTTTCTATTATATAAGAAGTCATACTTCATCTACATATCAGTTCGCAATTCTATTTAATATTCCGAATACACAAGGAGATACGCCGAAAAGAATACAAATGCATAGAACTTCGTAACACAATATAACTTAGTCTGAGACAAAAGCGATGAGTTTTAATCTGTTCGATTTTTAAAAGGATGTTCATAGTTGACGTCAATTTATCTTCGTATAAAAATAGATTAGCTTTTCTACTTATCTATAACCAAATGAATTGAATTCTCTAATGATGTCATCTGTACTGAAATGTTTCTAAAAGAACTAAACATGTGAAGGAATTTTATTCGCATTGCCGCTCATCATTATGTACAAAAGTTCTGAGTTCTTTCTGTCGTACATAAGAACAACCTGTAATCCTACAATCTAAAGCAGAGTTTCAGATCCAGTTATGAAAACTATTTCCAACAGTTTTTATAGTTAATTAATTCTATTTATTTGAAACTCAGTGTCATCAGTCTCATCGTAGACAGAAAAATCCATAGAAACTGATGTTAAATTATACGAACGCGTCGAATACCGATCAATGACTCACTGAAAACTATCGATTCAGACGAAAATAAACACCGAAAGAAAATGTGTCACTAAGTTGTATTCATCTGTTGAATAGTTTTTACTCGAGTTCACATGAGAAACATTGGATCTTGGTGAGAAACATTCTTCCTCTGACAGTGAGATATTGCTTCAGATATGGCTTGGCATGAAAAAATGTTTTCTGCTTTTTGAACATCACAAGGTGGTAACTCTGAAATGAGGCTGACTTTCTTGAGATTACAGAGAGAAAACTAATCTGAAAGGCTGTAATGCAATTACTGTGTATCCGTCATAAGATCATTCGAAATCATAAGGTCAGAAGTCCTCAAATGTATTGGAAAGTACTCACCAATTAAAGCTCTTCCATCCTATGTATGATTGTGCTGGATATAGTGTGAAAAGTACAATGGGCCAAATCATGGTCTTGTGCGGCCCTGTCCTTTCCAAAACTGTGGAGCACCTTCTTTTATGCTATCCCGACACGTTTCAACTTGATCCATTGAATTTAAGATCAGCTTTGATCTTGGTCAAAGAAACAGCATTTTAAATAGTTAGGTCTCATATTGAACCGGTTCATTTTTGGTACTTTGAGTCATACAAAAAGAGTTATTGGAAAATGTTTTACATATCATTCGATAGAGAACTCAATTCTGAATAACATTATATATGGAAGTTTTAGCCACGATGAAGAATTCGCTGATAAAAGATAAGAATACTCTTCAACCGGGCGCCAGTTTAATGCCATCCCTCCAAAGTCAATCTCAGTTCTGGAACATCACGATGCGATGAAACTTTGAGGATATATTGTGGATACAAAAGTATGTCTGTAGTAAAAATTTCAGCCTTCTATCCTAACGTATAATTGAGATATGAACCAAACAAGGGTCGAATAATATCTTATCTGGGCCCCCAAATTTCTCTATTGGTGTGCATTCAATATGGTTGATTGCTTTTTCATTTGAAAGAGCATGTCAGGATGCATCGTCTATCATGGCTTTCTTTTTTTGTGTACTCAAAAAGTGAGTACACTCTAGAATCGGTCAGTGTGTCCATTCGTCCGTCCGTTTACACAATAACTTTCGAAACGAGAGTCTGATCACGATGGAATTTTCTAGAGAGTTTAGTCTTTACAATATCTCGATCCAGTTCTTAGGTAAGAAGGATAGGCCAAGCCGTTCCTGAGTTATTGAAAAAATACCCATTTTTCCCTATAGCTTCCTATAGAAAAATCGACCCATCGCTGCTTTCGTGAAAGACTTTTCCTATTATAGTCAATTAAAACCTCAACTATTATATACCATTCGATAGAGAATTTCAAGCGCTACAAAATGATTTATAAAACATAGCGAAGCAAGAAGGGTGACTCATCTGTTAGAAGAACAATGAAAGAGAACTGTGTTATATTTTGGTCCACGATCTAATTGATCCACAAATAGAGCTTTATCTTCTGATCACAGTGATGATACATCGAGGTTTTCAGAGATGGGGAACTCGAATGTGAAATGCCCTTCCATCAAAATACTATTGGTTAAGCAGTGACCAATAGAAATGAAGTCATATGAAAAACGACATTGTTAGGGTAAATCAAGGTGCAGAGTTCAAATTTGAGTTTAATTCAGTCCCATGTCCTATTTGTTTGTCAACGCGCAATAAAAATCAACATTTCAAATGGTAGGTTCTACAGTTTAAGTTTGATGTTCAGACATTCTACGATGGCTGATTCGTATGATTTACTTTTTGAAGTACACAAAACTCTCGGATTTAAATCCGAAGTCTCGGCATTTATATTCTTCTCTTTATGAAGGAAAAAGGCTTCACAAGGTCAAGCACTCAAATATACTTCAAAAAACATGGCACTTATATTATAAAATCGCTCTTCAATAAAATAATAGGAAAGCTTTATTAAAAAACGGGCTCTCAAAGGCACTGAAGTCTTTGACGCTCCTTCAAACAAAAAAACTATTTGACTTTATATCGGATTATAATTGACTTTTTTGTTGACCGCGTCACCCGATTACCAGTTTGAGAAAAAAAGAAAAAAATTTTTGGGTTTTTTCAAAACCCGCTGATCTTTACAATAGCGGTTGCTCGAAATCTTGAAAATTTTTCGGAAGATAGGACGTATCGAATAACAATTTTTATCATTTATGCAAGACTAAATGATAGGCTATCTTCTTATGGATTTATCTCAATTCCAATAATTTTGACGAAAAGTAACTTTTTTGAGAGGGCCTTCAATACACTTTCGATATGATCTGCTTGATCTAGAAACAGCGTTGATCTCATTTTACGGAAACCCAGAACAACTTTTTTACCATAGAGTACTCAAAAAACTACAAAATTATGTGAAGAATCAGTGAAAAAGATTTGGTCTGTCATTTTTGTTTACTATAATGTGCGAGTCGATATGGTGCCAGTGAAATCCTATGAAAAGTCTTCTGTGTTTAGCGATTTTTTGCATCATATTTGGAATCAGCAAAGAAATTTAAGCCTGGTAACGTATGTTTCAATGGAAAACAATTTTTTTGGCGCAAACTCATTCATATTACCCCTTGGCCTAAAATTTTCAAAAAAGGAACTTGAAGAATAGTAGGATGAGTTTGGGTCAAAATTGTTTTTCATTAAAATACAATCGCTAAATACAGAAGAATTTTCATAGGATTTTACTGACATCAAATCGACTCGCACATTAAAGTAAGCAAAAATGACAGAGATCAAATTTTTTTTAGGATTTTTTACATCATTTTGTAGCTTTTTAAGTGCTCTACCTATGATAAAAAAATCACTCTCAGTCTCCATAAAATGAGATCAAAGGTGCTTCTACATCAAGCAGATGATATCAAAAGTGTGCTTTTATACTGGTATGCAGTTGGAGAGTATTCTTGTCTTTTTTCAGCAAATTCTTCATTCTGGCTAAAACTTCCATAATCAGTGATGTTCAGAATTGAATTCTCTATCCAACGATATGTAAGACGTTTTCCAATATCTTTTTATGTACTCAAAAAGTGAGTACACTCTAGAATCGGTCAGAATGTCCTTCCATTTACATGATAACTTTTGAAAAGAGAGTCCGATCACCATGTAGTTGTCTACGTGTTCGCCTTAACAAGATCTTAATCGAGTTCAGAGATGAGAATCATTAACCGAGCAGTTGGTGAGCTTTGTCAAATATAGTCATTTTCCCCTATGCTTCCAAATAAAAATATCGACCCTTCTTTCTTTTTCCTAAAAAGCTTTTCCTATCATAGTCAATAAAGCCTCTAACTCTTATATGCTATACAAGAGAGAATTTCACAAGCTACAAAATGATACATAAAGCATAGGGAAACAAGAAAGTTTATTCTCTTATTGCGGCAATAATTAAAACGAAAATTGATTCTATTTTTGTTGGTGCTGTAATTAACCCACAATCCGAGTTCTATCTTCCGATGACAGAGATAATAGTTTGAGGTTTTCTGAAGCAGAGAACTCGAAGCTGTGTTTGATTTGCCTCGAAATCTCATTGGCTGAGCAGTAACTAATAGAAATCAAGTGTTTATAGGAAAGGTTGACCAGAATAATTTTTAATTCCACACATTCTAAGATGATTTACTTATCTCACTCACTTTCGGTATTACACATAACACTCGGATTTAAACCCGAGATTTCCATATTTATTGTATGACTCAAAAATACCAAAAATGGACCGGTTCAAGATATGACCTAACTATCAAAAATGGTGCTTCCATGACCAAGATCAAAGGTGATCTTAAACTCAATGGATAGAGTCGACACGTCTCGGAAGAGCATGAAACAACGCGTTCTATAGTTATAGAAAATTTCAAGCATAATAGACAAATTTTTCTCAGGGAACCAAAGTAATCCCAAAACGTCTCCCATCATTTTAAATAAAATTTTTTACGATGAAAAATAGAGATTTTAGCAGTTTTTTTGTATGTTGATATCTAATATGATGCTTACTCTTCATAAAGACGAATTTCTGGAAAGTAAAATATCGAAATACGAATCTCTATTTTGATATTTTCTAGGAAAATTTTTTATTTCCTAAAGTATTAAGTGTTTTGCTAATAGTAAGAATATCAACGAAATGTTTTCATGATCTTACATCTTCACAAATTATTCATGGATTTGTGCATGTATCATTATAAATCCTGTTTTTTCTTTTATCATATAATTTAAGTGAAAGCATATTGTACTTGTTTTTTGTAAATTTATTAAACTTGTATAGTAATAACCTTAAATTACAGTATTCTTAGGCACGCTTTTTTGCATTGTGTTTATATTGATGGCATATTCTCACAAATAGAACATCTATTTAACGAGAAAATACTCAATATATGTGGAATAAATTAGTATGAACGAAATTGATCGTACATTCATATTTATTTACATCATATAACGAGATATTGCTTGTGATGGATACTCAATAAATAGAATATATGTTTATACTTGTATCTATCTGTCTGAAGTCATACTTCTTCTGTTTTATCTAATGAATAGTGAAGGCTGATGCAAAAATTTCTTCTAATTACATCAATGAAACGATAGAAAATTTCTGACTTCACAAATGAATAGCTGCACGAAATAAAATAAAAATCTGACCCAAGCAGAAACAAACTCCATACACATATATCGTATGTAGAGGAAGAGAAAATAAAGAAAAGGAGAAAGACTGTTATTGCAGATAACATTCTTTCAAAATCAATTGTAATAGAAAAAAGATGCGAGAACGATACGATAGCTTACAACTTCTCCAATATAAGCATGCAATGGAGTTAATGTTGATTGGCAAGTGCATATTTATATTGCGTTAGATGCGCTTGCGATTTCTTTTTTTTTTGGTCAGAACTCTAGATATATTAAAGCGAGCAATGGAAGAATTTCTTTTTTTTATCTTTTCATCTGGTTATATCATATTACATTTATCATTGGTGATGACATGTAGACATGAAGGGCACACTTTGTTAATATTCCTGTTACTATTTCCTCATATATATATATAACTATCAGCGTAACCATTTGACTTGTAATACAAATAAACCAGTTATTACTGTTAAGAATGCAAAATCTAGTTCGTCTTTTGGTAAGTAATACTTCACTTAATGACTGAATATTTTTTACCGAACTTTTTCGAAATATGCTTCTTAATTGCGTAAATAAGTTTGAAATAGTTTTTTTTTAATTTGCACAGATTTTTTGCCATCCGACACTCGTGAGGCAAAATAAATGCAGAAAAACGAATTTTTCCACAAACAAAAAGCAGTTGATTGTTAAGAATCCATTCTCATAGTCATAAATTTGAAAAAGTATAGATATATACTTCAAGGAGCGTCATATAAATCTCTTATGCAGTTTATGCTCGTTTAAAAATATTCAGGGAAATCCGAAAACTGTGAGCCTGGTAGCATATTTTCGTACAGATCGCTTGGGAAAATATTCTTTTTTTTTACAAACAGATAGAGCATCTTGCACTCTATTTTTCTATGTTATTTGATCACTATTCAACTAATATCATAATAATGAAATTTCGATAAGATTTGTTTCTTTCGCATATGTTCTTATACCATAAATGCTCGTAAGTAGTTTTTGAATAACCTTTGATAGCAATAACATAAAGAACTGCGATTTTCAACATTAAAAAGAGGAGATAAAAATGCATCGGATCGTCTATCACTGATTTTGGTAAGTTATTTTTTATAAGACTTTTAGTTGATCATTGAAAGAGCAAACTTATCCCGTGAGTTGTTTACTGTCAGTATTCAATAATCAGGTTTACGTTCAAACTGTTAAAGGAATATTTACAAACTGCAAAAGACGCTGATGTTTACATTTAATTATTGATGAGAAACACGTAGTCTAAACGAAGCTCTACTACGGTTTTCTGTCGAGTTTTTTGCATTTTCTTTTTTTTATGAGAAAAACATTTTTTTTCGAGCGGTTAGAAAATTGAATAATAAAAACTTCAGAAATTGTATTAAAAGAATCAGCAATATACAGTTTGACGTGTCTTCATCTCCTCTTTCCAA
This sequence comes from Rotaria sp. Silwood1, assembly GCA_905250075.1. Lineage (NCBI taxonomy): Eukaryota > Metazoa > Rotifera > Eurotatoria > Philodinida > Philodinidae > Rotaria > Rotaria sp. Silwood1. The sequence goes on from CAJNOP010001047.1 coordinate 36,876, forward strand.
TCGTGAAAACTACAGTTCCTTTATCGAAATTTCATTATTATGATATTATTTAAATAGCGATCAAATAACATAGACAAATGAAGTGAAAGATGCTCTATCTGTTTGTAAAAAAAAGAATATTTTCCTAAGCGATCTTTACGAAAATATGCTACCAGGCTCACTGTTTTTGGATTGCCCTAAATATTATTGTCGAAAAAATAGGAAGAAAAATATTGATTATCTCATTAAACAATTGTGCACGATGTTTAATTGACTTTTTGACAAACATGAGATGCATATAACAGAGACCTGCTTCCACTTATGTTCTGCAAATTTCAAATTCAACCAAAACCAAAAAAAGGAAACGTTTAATATTTTATAAAAGACAATTGAAACCAAATAAGTTTTATTCAAATATGATTGTCTTATTTCAAAAGATCATCATCTAAAATTTATCTCTTATAATTGAGAAATCTCTTTTGTAGAAGATTCACATAAAAACTGATTCCTTGAATATCATAGAATAGCTTTCCTTTATTAAATCTCTTCTCGCATTAGAAAACCCAGGCTCTTCTATTTTATCTGATCATTCCCAAGTTAAACGGAGGCCTTCTATTATGTCTCTTTAAAAAAAAATCCATAGTTTGAATAGTTTTAACGATAATTTCTCGATTTTATAGTAGTTGAACTACTTTCTGATTGATAATTGGATTTTTCTTACCTAATCAATGCTCTTTGAGCAAAAAGCGGATGTATATTATGTTTCGATATAAGCCTAACATTTTCGTAAAAAAGAGGCAAAAGAATTACCACTGCAGTATGGACAACATTCCGTAAAATATAGGCGCGATTAATATAAGGGCCGTTTTTTTCCTTATGTTGAGTTTAGACAAGTGTAAATGACATATGTTTCTAGTGAAATGTACTATAGTCTGACTTTATAGTCAGTGTGAATGGATGTGATTCACGACTAAGCAATTGTCTATAAATAAGGGTCGTTAAGTATAGATTGAATTTTTTAAAACCCTCAATATCTATTTCAAGCTATAATTTACAACTATTTGCAGTAAGAAATGCATTCTCAGATCTAGAAGACGTATTTGATACGGCATAATTCCATGTATAGGCTGAGCAATTTGTTATTCTCAATTTTGGATGAACTCTTCTACGAGAAGATCATCTTCACATTTCTTGGAAATTGTTGAACGATAGACCATACTTTTAAGTAATATGGAGCGATATTTTACTCAAAATATTCCTATTTCAGAAGGATCTTTTCATGTGGCATATTTGAATGCTTGTCGGTTAATTAATTTGATAATCGTAAAAACCAATTATCTTGTAGAAAACTTAGGAGACGACTCATGAGTCGATTTAGCAATTTTTAATAGACCCATACTCCCGAAAATGTTTAATCCCTTATTTGGTTTATGAGATTGAAAGGCTATGATGCGAAACTAATAACCCCAAAACGTGAGCTCGATTGGTCTTATAAAAAAATATGAGGACCTTTTTGTGTACTCAAAAAGTGAGTATACTGTAGAATTAGCCGATGAGTCCGTACGTTTACACGATAACTTTTGAAAAGAGAGTCCGATCAAGATAAAATGTTCTAGACAGTTTTTTCTCAGCAATATTGCCATCGAGTTCGAAGATGACAGTGATTGGCAGAGCCACTGATGAGCTATTGCAGAAATAGTTATTTTCCCCTATGCTTCCTTATGAAAAGATCAACCATTCTCTCTGTTCATAAAAGCTTTCCTATCGTAGTCAAATAAACCTCCAACTTTTATATGCCATTCGATAGAGAATTTCATGATTACAAAATGGTATATAAAAATATAATGAAACAAAGAAACTAACTCACCTGTTGCAAAGATAATTATAAGAAATTCAGTTCTGTTTTTGTCTACGCTCTGACTGATACATAATCCGAATTCTATCTTTAGATTACAGATATGACACTTCAAGGTTTTCTGGAGTGGAGAATTCGAATCTGTGTCTGATTCGCCTCAAAATTTTATTGGTTCAGCAGTAGCCAATAAAAATGAAGTGTTTATAGACAAGGTTTTCCAGGATAATTTTTATGTTCTCACATTCTAGAATGATTTATCTGTCTAGTGCACTTTTTGAAGTAGACATAATTCTCCGGTTTAAATCCCAGGTTTGCACATTTCTTCTCATAAAAAACTAGAGCTTTATTTTTGTTGAAATACAATTTCAAGGTACTTTATACAAACAGTGGCTAGCAGAACTTATTATCGTCTTATTGTTGGTCTGTCGCTTCAACATACATAAGTTTTTTTCTATACTATTTTTCATAAGAAAGCGGGAATCATTTTCAAGTTTTAAAATATGAAATCTGAAGCTGTTTCTATAGAATTCTTTGCTGCTTGAACTAGTTTAAATTCGTGAGCATTTTTCCACCATAACTAGTCATTATATGATTAAAAATACATGCCTATTATACGAAATCTTTACTTCAGATCAATTTAGGGAGCCATTTTTTATAAGTGTGCCTTAGAGAGAAAACGATTCGGTGAACAGTAAACATTAATCAATCCACTTCAATCATAAGGCCTAAGATTTTATCGACCTTGAAAAAGACCTAAGCAAGTATACTAGATTGCACATAGTATGACCCTTCCCAACCGGCTGCTAGAAAATAAGTAACAAAAAAGTTTTTTTATGAATTTTCGTTGCTCCTAGACCATGAAGATTGGAAAAGTTTATTTCTCAGAACCAATAAGTGATCCGCCATCTAATAGCTTCATATATCTATTTATGTACATCCAGCCACTAAGGGACGAAAATTTGGAAACATTCATTTCTTTTAGTCCAGAAAAATTTGATATTTTGTGATCTTTCTTACATCTATATTTGTAGATGAAACCACACGTTGTCTATTTGCCGATGTTTTGAAGTGTCAAAGCTTAAATATTTCGTGATGGCCTAATTTAGAACACTAGAAAATGCTCAGAAAATCTTTAAATTTTTTCTTAATTTTCAGAAAAAAATGGATTCACTATTGCACTATACTGCAGAATCTTAGAACATTCTGGAAATATTTAAGTTTTGACACTTCAAAACATCGGCAAACAGACAACGTGTGGTTTCATCTACAAATATAGATGTAAGAAAAATCATAAGCTGTCAGATTTCGCTGGAATAAAAGAAATGAATTTTTCAAAATTTTTGTCCCTTAGTAGCCGGATGTATCCAAATGGATACATTCCCATTTTTTATTATTCGGATTTTTTAATTAATACTTCCAGTGATTCAATACACAAAAGGTCTATGAAGGAAAATTAACAGCTGCTTGCTTCGAAGTTTGATTATTTCTATTCCGACGCTATTTTGGAGCATTTTGAATAGAGCCGACCATTTTCTTAGTGAGTGTTATTTCCTTCTTCTAAATACGTGAGTATGTGTTAAAATGTGTTAACTTACCAAATCGTCAAAACATTTCATATCATCACTATAAGTTATTTCTTCGTAAAACATTGACTTCATATATCCAAATGGATATATCCGGTTGTAAAAGGATAAATGGATTTGGAGTTGTGCTTTGATAACCTGAGAAAAGCAAAAATATTCACCAGAAACTGAAGATTCATGAATAGAAAATAATTGGAGGAAGCATTATTCCCTTATTATGTCAAAAATATAAAATTCAAAATTTCCAATATAAAACATGAATCCAAACTCTTGGCCATCTCAGTACATTCAGGCGACTCTACATATTTCGATGAGCTCACTATTCTAATCGGTAATATTTTGTAAAATCTTCCTACATTTATAACTACCTTCTTAGTGGAAGCAGTAAGATCTATGTGATTGGTATAAAAAACAATCAGTAACTTTCAACGACCTCGAAGGTCGATTCACTGGGCCCTAGATTGACAGAAGGACGGCAACCAAATGGTAGTATTTTAGCGGTCATTGGTGCCATCGGAATAGTTATTCGTGTCGTAGTAACAAAGCAATGGTCATTTGTACCAAGCCCTTGTTACAGACAGACTCAGCCTTTTCAGTCTAGAGAAAAATATCAAATAAACTAGTCTTGATAGGAACGGATAACGGAAAACTGAGATGATAAAATAAAAGTCACGAAAGATAATTTAATTAAAAATAAAACTTTTTTAATAAAGAAATGATCCATGAAATCCAATGGAATGGAATCAAAAACTTTTTGAGGATGCAATGGGATCGGCACAATTGTTCTATGAAATGATTTGCACGTCCCATTCCATGCCATGTAGAGCCTTGGCATACTTGCTTAACTTTACTGAGTAAACTGAAGTTAACTAATTCGATTTACTCATTAAAGTAAAGATAAAGGGCCACCACTAGTCACCTTTTTCTATTGTCGCTTATAAAGAAAGAGCAATACTTTATAAATAATCGACTGTACATCTTTTGAAATATTTGATAAACCTATTCGTTCAATCACATTTACGGTTGCAGCAAACCCAAATGTTTTCAGCTTGACATGATTGAGTTTGAACTTGTAGTGCAGATATGGATATAGATTTGAACTTGATTTCAGTGTATCTTGAATTACGTTTTCAGTGAACCACATTGAAAACGATTTGCTAGGATAGGATATTACAAACAACAATCTACTCTATAATCGGTAGATAGAACCAAAAAATCAGATTCCAAGATTTGGTCCCAGATGCTGAAATCTTTTTTTTCTAACTTATTCCTATCTTTAGTACAGTAGACTGTTTCTAGCGATACTACATCTTACAAATTATTTGGCATTGATACCAATTATGACCACATCCAAACTCCAACCTCTTAATCCGAATCTATGCCTAAATCCGAACCAAAACTACAAATCCAAACATAGTACACAAGTCCAAACCTAAATCCCAAAGTTTTAATGCTGAATCCAAATCTATCTTCAGACTTGTTATACCCCTGCAAATACTTGAACAGCTATGTTGCTGCCTGATTAATTTGGAATAAGTATAATACAATATCTAAGCTGATTTTGAGTCCAATGGGATAACGCAAAATCCAAAATGTTTCGGAGCATGAAAAATAACTCTGTGTCACCAAATTGATTTATTACTTGTAGCAGCATTTCTTCGTTTAGCATGTGAAAGGATGACCTTATTCTCAGATTGAAGTATGGGATAAATATCAGTTTGCAGGGCTACTTTACCTCTATCTAACAGTATACAATAACTTAATATTACATAAAATATTGGAGAAGATGTAGATGACACAATAAAGTCAGAAACTACGCGAAAAGTAGCATTTTCACGATTTTTAACACAAAAATGTTTAAAAAACTTTTTTTACAGCAATAAAATTTATTGTTTTAGGCTGATTTTGTAGCTCCTTAATCGGTCTATACAATGCATGATAGACATTGCTGGGACGAACCAATCTTGATAGTTTATTTTCAAAAATACTGATTTTTGCTTGATGGTCACATTTTCGCCACGTCTCAATATTTTGACGGGAAGTCTTATTTTAACGCTTGATTTAATTCTGTAGTACATCGAATTTGGCAGAGCGTTCGATTCGTTATAGAGTGGTCTATGACTCCTAGGAAATAGGTTGCACGTTGACGAAGATATGACAATCACAATTAAAACTAAAATAAGAGTGCTGATTTGAACATAATAAGGGAGTAGTCTACGAAATGGTTCTCATAATTTTTTTATTAGACCAATCGAGCCCATACTTTAGGGTTATTAGTTATATCTTATGAACCATCGAGTCATAAGTAAAATGAAGGGGTAAACTTTTGCGAAAATATGAGGTTCCTCGATCCTATTGTGGATTGTCTCTTGAAAATTTTCTTCAAAGTATGGTTCAAAGAAGCAGTAAAGTGAGATTAAGATGCTTGCGACCGTATAGTAACAAGATTTTTGATGAACCATTTTCGCTTCCTAATTTTTCGGAATGAAGTGTTGAATTCAGAATTGAAACATTTCTAGGGTGGCAGCTGCAAAATATTGTTCATACTCAGCGTAGATATTAATACGTATATAAAAATAAAAATCTCAACAAATTTCATGAAATTATTTGAAAAAACAATTTTCAGATAGGTGTTCGAATCTGTCTTTTACTTCGTTTAGTGAAGGGAGTCTTCTATTATGATAAGATCTTTTAATGTGTCTGGGGCTTTATCTAATTTTGGGAAAAAAATATTATTTTTGTTAAGACGTTTATCCCAGAATCTACCATTTTTTAGTATTTCCGACTGAAAATAAATGAAAACTGAAGTAAAAATTATTTTCGCATCCTTTTAGTCTTGAAATACTCTTTCGATGCTTATAAGTTTTACGTTCAGCTGAGAAATCTTTAGAATTATTAGTATTCAAATATAGACTTCTAATATAAAACTTCTCTGGAAGATTCATATGCATGAAGATTATCAAGTAGTGATCGTCTTATATTATAAAAGTGGGCCCCAACATTATTAGATAAAGAGAACTATACATTCTTTTTAGTGTACTCAGTAAAGGGAATAATCGGTATTATTTACATTCTGTTTTTCTCAGACCGAGAGAGGCGAAAAATAAATATGAGTATATTTCAGTTGACATGAGAATTCAATTGACATTGGAATGCTCACACGAAATAAACTTTGGAAACATCTCAGTCATATATTAATTAATGATCTTTCTTGTATTCAATTTTAGCCACTGTATAGATATAAGATAATTGATTAGTTCATAATAGTATATTATATCATTTCTGAAATAGTTGGACATATTGATTTTTATATTTATATATTTCATTAACATTTATTAAATGCATGAGTTGAATCCGTGCCGGATCAAAGATCGTATAAGACCATTAGGGGAACGTGACAGGGCTATTCCATGGAGATACCTATGGGTCCTCAAGGGCTATTGTATAGAGGTACCCACAGGTCCTCAAGGGTGTAAGGTAGTAAGAAAGTAGGTAATCAGGATTAAACAAGGAAATGTGTAGATAATAAGGGGTAGTACAGTACGAGTGTTGTAATAATAAGAGGTAAGACAATAAAGTGATAAGACTAGAAGATATATAACGCACAAAAGTGAAAGGTTGTAAGAGTTTCAAGGTATATGAAGATAAGCAGATAAGGCTATAGGGACATAGAGTATCTATCTATCTATATATATAATGTTCAGTGTGTATCTGTGTCGGGTAAAAGGCTAAAGGTCAATGGTCACAAACGGATAGGTGGTAGTAAGATAAGGATAAAGGGATATGTTTCGGAAGATAGGAGGATATTGACATAGGGATAGAGAGATAGCGATTACGAAGACAAGGGAATCGAGAGATAGGAGGATAGGGAGATTTGGGGACATATTGGGGGGACGATAAGGGAATAGAGAGATAGGGGGATAGGTAGATAGGAGGGTAGGAAGATAGGAGGGTAGGAAGATTTGAGAATACGAAGATAAGAAGATGGGGAATAGAAAGATGGAGAGATGAGAAGGTAGGGAGTAGGAAGTTAAGAGAATAGGAAGATCGAAGGATAGGCAGCTTGGGCGATAGGGGAGTGAGAAGATTAAGGGAAAGGGTGACAGCCAGATAAGAAAATAGGGAAATAGAAGGATAAGATAGGGAGATAGAGAGTAGGGAGATAGGAACATAGGGGGATAGGGGCTAGGGAGATAGGGACATAGGGTATAGGAAGATAGAGGATAGGAATATAGGGGAATAATGTTTAAGGAATAAGGAGATAGGAAATGGGAGTATAGAGTAAGAAGAGTAGAAGGAGATTGAAGAATAGAAATACAAGAGAATACGAGGATAAGGATATGAGCGGATAAGTTATAAGGGAGTAATTGAGCAAGAGTATGAGAGGTGCAACTATAAGGGCATAGTAGGCCACAGGTAGATAGGGGATTAAGACGTAAATGAGTAAGAAAATACGCCTATAAGCAGGTAATACTACAAGAGTATACGCTTACAAAAAATAAAACTGTGTGGTCTATTTATTTATATAATGTGGAGTCTCTGATTTTCTGTTTCCGAACCACGGCTGAAGCATAATGTGAAAGTCTACAGAAAACAGCGACCGTGCAGTATGCACAGGTTCTCGCTAGTTGCTTAATATTAATTCGAAAATAAATGAAAGAACACGAAACCAGAGCTTGATTATGGCAAGAGACAGAAGAAAAATTTTTGCCTGAATTATAATTTGTCATTTAATACCATGACATGTCTAGTTCAAATTATAATACACATTTACGTTGAGAAGTTTTGTTTTATCACTTCCAAAATAACTAATGAAGTAAAACACAAATGCATCGATTTACAACATGTCTTACAGAAATGATCAATCATGGAAACATTACTATCAATTCACATAAAAACCGTGACTCTCTTTTATTTATTACTTATTATAATAAATGCAACCATTCAGCTGTCAAAAGCACTTCTACCCGAGTAACTGACCTTTTATTTCAAGCGTCAAATACTTCTGGAAGAGTCACGAGGCACAAAACTCTTTGTGTACGTTACGGAATCATCGTGCTTGTACCATATATCATGTATATGGGTGCAGAGCACGCCTATTAGAACGTGTGGTTTAGAAAACAAAAGTACTCATAACTGGAGTTCTACTTAACCGATTTTGTAATTTCTTTCATTGATTGACCTAAAGGTGCTCATTCACTTCGAAAACAATCGAAGGTTCCAGCCGTTGTAGTTTCTTAGAAATCATAGTAACAGTGTTAAATACCTAGCTTTCCAACGGTATCTGGCAGAATAAAATCAATTTTTAAACGCATGTTGCTTTTCCTTCAATTGGTTTTTCAGCTAGAATTGTAGAACTGGCTACTAGCTCTCAGAATGTGTCAATAATTTTAGTTTTAGACAACTTTTTATGACTGGAAAGCTATCAATAATCGACGTTAGAACACTGGGTTTTTGTGTAGAGAGAGATTAACATCATTGACTTAAAATTCCAAGAAATTTAATTTGAACAAATTCAATAGAACATGCAAGAGAGAGAGGTGGAAAAAACAATTTGACAAAAGACGTTTGTTTCATAAACTTCGTCAATACAACAATTTAACACAAAGTTTAAACAGTACTAGTCACGATGTATGTAGAGCAGCTTCTTCGCTGGTTATGTTGTGAGTATTTCCCATATCAGAGGAAAGTATAGTGGAAATAGTTTTTTCATACTCACTCAGCATATCTTTATCAAATATAATAGATGGTTCTTTTTAAGGCTGAATTTATTATTATGGATATTATTCCCGACCAGTACAATGGGTACGCTCTTCATCCACGCATGAATTTTACAAAAGAAAAAAAAATGAACTTTTCGCTGAAACTTGTAGGCAAGTCCATATAACTCATCACTTTTGTAATCGATCATTAAGGAAAAAAAGATTTCTTGTAAAAACATAAAGTGAAGTCTTCGTCATCAATCACTTCTATAATAAATGATAAACGAAAAAAACTCTTCTTTACTGATTAAGCATACTCTTAATTGTTTTGCTACATTTACATTATAAGATGACTTCGACAGCTAATCGTCCGTTTATAATTTATAAATCATTATTCAGGCAAAATTTTATCTTTCACCTTTTGTCTAAGAGATGCTGATCAAGTTTTAAAGATTTCCAATTATATTCGAACTCGGATTAGACATCTACCTAGTAAATATCAGATTTCTCTCTCTTTTTGTTTATTGACTTAAGTCTTATTTATTATTGTATCTGAACTGAACACCGACATGTGACACAGAAGAAAACACGTCCTATTTAATGTTTATAGAGGTATAAATAATCACATTCAATATTTCCATGTCTCCCTGATCAACAAGGAAATGATTGGTAAGATATATAGGGTCTACCAAAAGTCCGATCGAATAGTTTACGTGAATAACTCTGAAACAGTTTAGATGAGTTATATTTTTATTTGTAGTGCTATAGTGTACGCCTTTAGGTTTTGTTTCATATCATTTCGTTTACAAATGTTGAAAATAATTACCATCAGCTAAAATACATACATCTATTTTTGATGAAAAATTTTAAAAAAACATTACAGAAAGCTTCTTTTGAAGTTGATTTGATTTCTTTGTCGATTTTCGTGTTTAATTCTGTAATATTTTTGATAAGAGTTTTGTAGACTTTGTCTTTGTGTTCTTATAGAAAAAAACAACATCGAAACGTGTCAAAGCGGGTGAAAATAAAGCTTGTCGAATTAAACCACCTTCTCGAATTCACCCTTCAGGAAAATTATTATTCAGACATTCTTTTAATGTCGATGGAGAAATGGGAGGAGCTCCTCTAGCTGAAGCATAAGAGAACGAAGCTCGTGTAATACCCTGACCTATGGAATAAAGGATTTTTGACGCAATAAGAATTAATTTTTCCATTAGTAACATCATATTCAAAGAAAAGTAGTCCACTAAAGGAGTGTTTGATATGACACGCCAAACGCTTAATGTACTACATTGCATAATGTTTTCAATAGTAAAATGTGGATTAGTTCTATGCTTGTTGATAAAAATCTATCTAAGTTTGCTTCGTCAGAAAAAAATGATTTTTGCTGAATCTGATGATGTTGTAACATTGGTATCAGAGTATTACATGTCCCAACTCCTTTTTGCAATCCTCTTGATAGAGTTTTTGACCAAATTGTATTTTGTGCGATTCAAGTAAATGATGTACAGTCGTAGTTCGTACAATGGAGCAGACTGTTATAACACATCGAACACTCGTTTATAGTTGATACTGAAAATCATCATTAACTTCATCAATATTTTCTTCTGTAATTATTGACAGACTTCTAGAACGTTTTCGATATTCCACTGTACCAATTTGACAGAAGGGTTGAAATATAACTTTAATCCACTTTTCACTTGATGTATTGTTTTCAAACTGGACTTGTACTTTTCGTTTCACAGCCATAAATGAGTCGAATTTGCTCATTAACAAAACTATTTTTGTTCTAAGGTTTGTTGTTATAAACATTTATCTGAAATATACAGAACAGAACTTTCAAGAATGTATCCTGATTATTAAAAAAAATATGCAAATCATTTGAACTGTTTAGGAGTTATTAACGTAAACTTTTTCAACAGGCTTTTGAGACATCTTATGCATTTATTTTAATACAAAAACTACAACTTAGTGATGACTGTTTATCAATACTATAAGAATCTATACATATTCCTATAATCAAATTTCCAATGAATAAGCTGCATATTTGTACATTTACAGTGTCTTTTATCATGAAATTGAAAATATTTTTCCAATCGCCACTAGATTTATAAACTCGATAAAAACAGCATCAATTAAGCTAAAAACTGAAATAAATGAAAGCCAAACTTGTTTTATGTTAGTGCGTATCGAACAGTGCACATCTGTTTTCTAATTAATTTGATCATTGTTATCTTCATAGGAACTTTAATGAATAAACAGTGACATTTTTATCATGAAACAGTCATTGACTTTGATGTTTTCCAATACTTTCGATTACAACGAAAATTTTAATCGATTAAATTCAAACAAATGAAATTTAATGATCGTTTCATTATCTGAAATGTCACTTATCTTGTAGCAATAGCTCGTGGCAAGTTATAAATTCTGAAATATTCGTATTTTCTAATAGTTGACCATGTCCTTTTAAACTGTTGTTGACAAAAGTTCGTACAATATTTTACTTGCAGCCAAATGCGGAAGAATTCTCATTCTTTCTGATTATTATAGTGCATAATGGCTTTTATATTTTTGTTTTTATTAACAAAAGCAAATAGTACAGTTATAGAATCTTCATCGAACCTATCCAGTCAGCTACACGAAGAAAGAAGCACCAGAAATAGATTTTTCGCAGAACATAGGAACAAAGTTTTACAACTGAACGTAGGTGGTGAACTAATGTATGCTACACAAGAGACTCTGACTTATATACCAAATACAATTCTCGCTTCAATATTTACGAATGATGATACAAATCAATTCAATTTGATTGAACGCGACAATAATGGAAAAATCTTTCTAGATTTTCCACCTACTTTATTTAAACATGCATTGGAACAAATACGTCGATGGAAAAATCGAGCTAATCGATCAGCTGATCAACAAATAAAGCCACCTTCATGGAATGTTAAAAAAGAATTTGATGAAATGCTTGCATCACTTGGACTAGGAAAATATCGTCAAAGTAAGGATCATCACTCCGACCTATGCAAAATATATCACAACAAGGATGATGCATGGAAATTTTCTACTAGTTACGATTTTTCTTATATGGCTTTCGTACTATCAATTCGCTGCGAAAGCCCGTAACAGGAGTTTCATCACGACAGAATCAAAAGTTTCGTAACGATTTTTATAGGGTAGTCGTAATCACTGTTTTGATATGTGCCATTTTACAATATCATGTTGTCAGTTACAGGTATTTCGGAATCAATTTTGGAGGATTATCATAATTCTTTACAAAGGGTTCTCGTACGATCCTTTAATGTAGAAATATAAGTGACAATACACAGAGGGAAAACGATTGCTTACGACAGTCCTGATTTTTCGCTACGATAACTCTCCAATCTAGCCCGAACACTATATTTTTATGGAAAGAAAATCCTGAATGAACGATTATGTATTCTCTATTAAACTCGTTACCACAACCCTGATTTGACGCTGTTACGTCCTTAGAAATATACTCTGAGAAATCCTGTTGTAGCTGTTATGAAAGCTCTGTACGATTCGTTACGAAACTCATTGTAATTTGTTTATGTAAATGAAGCAATACTAAAATATATTCCATTACAAAATTCTATTGATTCGTAGCAAGAGCTCTGCAGCTGTTACGAACTACCTGTATTAACCATTATAGTCGTCCTGTAGATTTCATCACAACATCTCGTATTTTTAGATATTCATATTTCTAATGTGATGAAAGCCCTGATTGTTTCTGTCTATTCAAGTCGTCGCCTGACGATTTGAAACTTTCTCGAAATATATAGTTTTATAGAGAATGGGGAGAACTATCGTTTAAAAAAAAACAAGTTGAAATTGTGTCATAGTTATGAACAGTGAGGATTATTTTATTCATGATGAGTAAACATTTAACATATTACATCTTTTGCAAAAAGAAAAAGAAAATTTAATATTTGTGGCATTTTTAAGTTGATTGAAACACCGTTTTCTGCATTTTTTTACTAGACATTTTGATATGATTTGATAGAACTCAGAGACCGAAAAACGAATAGAATCTGACTAGAATATTTTTTGAAGATGGTTGGGTGGCATCGAATCCGAATAGAGATTTTCTTATTCGTTTCGGTCTCTCTCAGAGTTCAATCAGCTCTACAAGAATATGAGTATGAAAGAAATTTTCAGCTTTCTTCCCAATACAAAATTTAGATAAAATCAGAAAAATAATAAAAATTCCAGATATTTTGCATTAAAGTATGCTTGAGTTTCAATAACTCTGGTTAATCGAATGCTAATTTATGTTTCAAGATGAAATATTACATACTGAACCTGAAAACATCATTTTTAGTGTACTAAAAAAGTGAGTACACTACTAAAATCGGTCTGTGTATCCGTCCGTCCGCCAGGTCGTTTACATAATAAATCTCGAAAGGAAAGTCAGATTGCGATGAAATTTTCTACACAGTTTAGTCTTGCCAATATCTCGGTCGAGTTCGAAGATGAGAAGGATCCGTCAAGAAATGGCTGAGTTACCGAAAAAATTGTGATTTCACAAAATACATAAATCGACTCATTTTTTAACGCTGATTCTGAATCTGATATTAGTCTTGAATCAATTTTAATTTTCTAATGAAACATACTCTGAAAAAGGTGTGAAAAATGCATAAAAGCTGCATCCAGAACCCAAATTGTCTAGATATGTCTCAAATGATCAGTAGTTGGTGGTTTCTTAAATACCTGGTTTTGTAGATAGTCAAAATGGCTATCGAAATGTAAAACTTTGACCTGGATAGTAATTAATATCGTTGATTTATTGAGAAAATACTGATGCCTGTATCTATCATATATCATTTATAAATTCATGAGGTTGCTTACGACCATAATTCCACTAAATAAAAGATATTATGTCACTCTAAGAGTAGAGTCAATGGTCAATGAATAGGGTGACATAGATAGAGATATTGATTATTTATTTATTCTTTCTTGTTTTTGAGTGTACTCAAAAAGTGAGTCCACTTTAGAATCGATCAGTGCGTCCGGCCGGCCGGCCGTTTACATGATAACTTTTGAAGAGAGAGTCAGACCTGATGAAATTTTTCACACGGTTCAATTTCATTAATGTTTCGGACGAGTTCGAACACGAGGCTGATTGGATAGGCTCTTAGGGAGTTATTGCAAAAATACTGATTTATTCCTATGATTTTCTATGGGAAGATCGTTATATCGTCGCTTTTGTAAGAAACCTTTCCATCAGAGTTGAATACAATCCCACTATTTTTTTTATACATCCTATGACAGAGAATTTTATCTGCTACAAAATAGTATCTAATGTGTAAATGAATAAGAATGTTCAGTGATCTATAAAGCAAGCAAAATTAAAGAAGTGGTTGGAATATTGTCAATGGCCTGAGAAGCCCATAATTCGAGTTCTTTTATCGAATCATACGTATGCTACTTCGAGTTTCTCTGGGTCAGAGAACTTGAATCTGTACTCCATTTGCTTCAAAGCCCCATCGGTTGAGCAGTAACCATCTACATCAACTTATGACAAAAAAGGGTTCTGTTAGAATAGTTAAAGGTGAGGAGTGCAAATGTGAGTTTTATTCTATTCTAAATCTTTGTGGAGGTGCAAGAATGAATAGAAGTCGTATTTATAGAAAAGATGTCTCACGATAATTTTGCTGCCGTGGCATTCTAGAATGACTCAATCTGTCTCATTCACTTTTTGCAGTACATTTAACTTTCGGATAAAATCCGAAGTTCCCCCATTTATTAAGCATCATAAGAAGACAAAATAGTCGATCAGCATATGCTGAAAGTGCACCACACTCTAATGAACGATAAAATTTTTATTATTCTCTCTGATTTCCTCGAAGTCTAGTGTCGGAAGCAACATTAGAATTCTTTTAATATTCATATTCTTGCAGAACTTGACGAATTCTATCGAAACCGTATAAAAACACCTGGAAAACAATATAACAGTTCGGACATTATATCCATGTTGTCTCTACAAAAATATAATGCGTTAAATGTTTAATCATCATAAATAAAACGATCCTAACTTTCCATAACTACGACAAAATTTCAACATTTATTTTTCGAATGATGGCATTTACATTCTCTACAAAACTATATATTTCAATTAACTATCTGTAGTAATTTTCATATAAATAACGTTATTTTACAGAGAGGAATAGAAACTTTCGAATTAACTTTTTATAATAGTTATTTATTATTTTTTCAATTTTCATATTTTTCTTGATTTCTTTCCATTCTTAAGTTCTCACTGTTGATCGTTCTCGTATTTAACTTTTCTCACACTAAACTTTCTGTGCGTTTGTTATTCCCATAGTAATCATTCGCATGCCTATTGTTTCCGTACTTAACCTTCTGTACTTGTCGTTCTGCTTCGCATCTGTGATAACATTATCATTTGATATACAATATGCATAAATCAATGTTTTCGATTAACGTTTTTGACGACAATCAATAGTTTTTAACAATTTATGTTCACTAATTAAACTAAAGGATTGAATTATCTCCGAATAAAATAAAATAAGTTTATGTTTCATCGTCACCGACACTAAAACATAATTATAACGGGGTATTTGTAAAACAAGCGAAAACCCCCAAACCGAGAGCTGATATTGTCAGTAGATAGAGGTCGCCGAGTTGGCTCTACGAACAGCCAAAATGGGTGAGCATTAGAAAAATTTTCCGATGCACACTGATTTTTTCAATCCACGAACACCGATATGTTTTGCCTGTGAGTAGATCTACTCGAGTTATATATATACCCTAAATATCAGACTCTTATCATTTTGATTAAGAAAAATAACATACGAAAAAAGCAAATTTTTGGTAATTTTGGTGATTCATAACTTTTGTTCAGGATGAGATAGAGGTCTGAAATTTCTACTGTGCATAGAACAATCAAAGATGTATATCCACTCAAAATTTCAGTTATACAAGTGGTTCCCTTTGGTCAGGACAGTTCTCTCAAAAATGGATTTTTGATACATTTTGAGGGTTTTCAGGATAGACTATCTCTCAAAGTAGCGGTCACTTTTGAACTTAATCTGTAGAAATCGGAGGTACTCTATTAAGTCTACAATCCTACAAAAATATTAGCGTGGTATTTCTTAGAATGATCCTAGGAGACTTATCGCAAAAACATCAAAAAATGAGCACTTTCCCACAGGTATTGTATCGAAATTGCCTTAGAAATTTCTCGAAGGATACCGTGCTTTGAGATAAAGCCTACCGAGTAAAAATCAACAACGTAGTCTCTATTACCTCCAATGAAAATATACTTAAAAATCAGAAAAAAAATTCGTCGAAAATTCCCGTACCCCCTACAGGGAAAAACCATTTTATCTTAAGGGGTCTGTAGGGGGTACGGCAATGTTCGAGAAATGTTTTTTTGATTTTTGAAGTATATTTTCATTGGAGGTAATAGAAACTACGTTGTTGATTTTTACTCGGTAGGCTTTATCTCAAAGCACGGTATCCTTCGAGAAATTTCTAAGGCAATTTCGATACAATACCTGTGGGAAAGTGCTCATTTTTTGATGTTTTTGCAATAAGTCTCCTACATTCTAAAAAAAATTGGTTCTCTACTGAACCCTAAAATTAGGTTCGGCAGTTTATAAATACCGTCCAAATGGTTCGAGATGCCTAAAAAACGATTATTCAGTTCTACGAAACCTTTAAAGGTTCTTCCCCTTGATACACGAGCCAAAGCTTCTCCTACGAAACCTTTTTTTAAGTTCTGTAGTGAAAAAAAAGGTTCGGTAAGAAAACACGAAAACCTATAGAGTTCCGTATGAGAAACTCTCAAACTCTTCAGGTTTGGTAAGAAACCACTGAGGTTTAATACGAAACTCTATGGATTTCGCGTTTTCTTACGGAACTTAAAAAGGGTTTCGCAGGAGAATTTTCGGCCCGTGTATCAAGGGAAAGAACCTTTAAAGATTTCGTAGAACTGAATAATCATTTTTTTTAGCATCTCGAGCCATTTGGACGCTATTTCCAAATTGCTGAACCTTTTTTTCGGGGTTCAGTAGAAAACCAATTTTTTTAGAGTGTAGAATCATTCTAAGAAATACCACGCTAATATTTTTGTAGGATTGTAGACTTAATAGAGTACCTCCGATTTCTACAGATTAAGTTCAAAAGTGACCGCTACTTTGAGAGATAGTCTATCCTGAAAACCCTCAAAATGTATCAAAAATCCATTTTTGAGAGAACTGTCCTGACCAAAGGGAACCACTTATATAACTGAAATTTTGAGTGGATATACATCTTTGATTGTTCTATGCACAGTAGAAATTTCAGACCTCTATCTCATCCTGAACAAAAGTTATGAATCACCAAAATTACCAAAAATTTGCTTTTTTCGTATGTTATTTTTCTTAATCAAAATGATAAGAGTCTGATATTTAGGGTATATATATAACTCGAGTAGATCTACTCACAGGCAAAACATATGGGTGTTCGTGGATTGAAAAAATCAGTGTGCATCGGAAAATTTTTCTAATGCTCACCCATTTTGGCTGTTCGTAGAGCCAACTCGGCGACCTCTATCTACTGACAATATCAGCTCTCGGTTTGGGGTTTTTCGCTTGTTTTACAAATACCCATTATAACGGGATTTCATCAATTTCTCGAAACATTTGATACAATAGACTTTATCGTATTTGTAATGAGAGGAGGGCAGTACAGTTCTTTGGTGCTATCATATTCGTGTGGGCGATTAATTACACGAATAATAGTTGCATAGCTGAATATACAAAGTTGAATTACTCATTTATTAAAGATTTGAAAAACTTATTGTCATTATTCAGGTTTGCCAATCGAATGTACAAGCTACAACGTTAGCGGTGATGCTACTCGTCGTGTTAACTCAGGCAAAGGTGATCTTTGTGATCGTGATATGGTAGGATGGGTGCGCTTTGTTGATCGAGCTGGTACTGCCATCGTCAGAAAAGCTCCTAACGGTCGTTGTGGTAGTGTAAAAGCTGGATGGATACTTGGCGTCTATCCGAGAGAACCTGGAACAACGTCACTTAGCACTTTGTGTTACGTCGATGAGATTGGCAATCCTTGTTCATCATCTAAAGCGATTCGCAGCACACATTGTGGTGATTTCTTAGTGTTTGAAATACCTCATCCACCAAATTGTCCTGCACGCGCTTGCACAGATGACTACGAACTTCATTAAACATGGTTCATATATTATTAATGTCACATGCATTGACTAACTTTAATAACTAGCTATCATATTTCACTTCATTCTTAAATACATCATATAGCGTGACATGTGAGTATGATATAAAGATTTGACAAGAAAACGAAGATCATCTTCTATATTATTTGTTCACGGTTATCTATATCTATGCATATAAATAGGAATGTCTGTCTGTCTGTTCACCATGCGTTCCCACACCATACGAGCAAATGTAAACCGTAGAGAAAGGGTTGGTGGGTGTGGGGTGCGGGTGTCAGTAGGTGTAGGTGTGTCTCTGCGTTATGGATGTTAATTAAGAGAGGACCCGTGAGACCGTCAAGTACAGTACTTATAACCGAAGCACTCGTCAAAATTTAGTTTTTTGTTTTGATGTTCTCATTTTGCTCAGCATCATCTAAAATCTCTAAGTCGAAACTTTTAACGCATTTGGATAAGCTGGTAAAAAGTTATCTGAAATTTACTAACGGTCACTAACAAGGATATCTCAAGGATATGGTCAAAAATCGGTCCTATAAACTTGAGGTTGTTTTAGATAACAATAGTTTAACAAAATTTTTTGTGTTACATACCAAAAGATAGAGCATCGAAAGCGGAACAAAACTACCTATTTACATATTATATTTGTGCAGACTAATTTATAGTTATTTACGAAATACTGTTCGTGAGTACTCATTTTCCAATTGAAAAAACAGTCAATTTTTTGTAGTTTATCACAGTGTATTCAATATCATTCAGCCATTTCAAAAAATCCCACGCTGATTTTCATATATATTGTACAACTTTTTCTCCTCTACACAATCATTAGAAAAAAGTCTCACTTTTACTCGAAAAAATGACGGACCATGTTCACCAAGTGGATAACACTTATGAGGAAAATCAGTGGAAGTAATTTTTTCTAACGAAGAGTAGCGCCATATAGATCATCAACTATCTAAACTACTTTTTATATGAGTACATTATATATCATTCAATAAATTAAGACAAATTTTACCATAAGAAGCTAATGTTGTTTAGATAAGCTTAGACAAGCATCATGTCATACAAAGAGAGACAGCGACATTGCGCAAATCCGCTAGTGTATATGCAAGAATTACCGGCAGTTCTATAAATCTGTAAGTAGTTACATACTTACTTGATAAAAGAGGCAGGATTGTTGGCCACGGCTAAGGAAAACCTTGTCCGTGTTTCTCCTCTTCGGCGCGTATAGCCCATCCTGCTTGAAGAGGAGGGACATTACTCGGAAAACCCGTGTCCCAATATTGTTTTGAGTGTTATTCGGTAAACCCGCACTCAATCAAGTCATGTTATCTGATATCAATGGGCAGTATTCGGGAAACCCGTGCCCATTTATTGTGTTAATATGGACGTTATTCGATACACCCGCCTCCATGTTACGTTTCATTTTTATCAGTTAAAACTGTAGAGGAAGCTATGACTGTAGAATTCATCAAAAGAGATGACTCAAGCGCCCTCTTGGCATTCATCGAAAGTTCTTCCAATACTGTTATTTCTTCAACAGCGCTTTCAGTATCTTGAAAGTCTTCTTCTAACACTCTTAGTACGGAATCAGTTTCTTCATCTTCATCATTTGTACTACCAATATAATTAAGAACTTTTTCTCTGCTGATTATTTGATCAACTGATGACTGTTGAACAGTCAAAATCTGTTTTTCTTGCTTTAGACGGCAAAAATATGATCGAACCTAGCTTTCACTTAGAATTTCGTGAGCCGCAAAGTAAAACTCACCATTCTCTTTAAGAGTCTCCATATCTAGCGCTACCTCTTTCGGCTTCCAATGTGTCACGCTGAGAACACCTTCATCAAATTTTTCTTTGAGATATCTACGCTGTTTTTCTGAAAACTCTGTGTTCGGTTTTCTTACGGGCAAAGCCCATCCTTTTGGAAGAAGACTCACTTCATTAGTAACAGGCTCATTTAAATTCATATCAACAGATATTATTCGTCTATTTTCAACTTCTTCTAATTTCGAATGATATATTTTCATGGCTGTATCTTTCAGTGAAAACGTCTCTTCTACACGACAATGTTTACCGATTAGTATGTGATTAATGAAGTTTCCAAGTTTTATGAACTCAGCATTGCAGCTCTCCTCAACATCACATTGATATATGTTCTTTTGTTTAACATAGCTTTGCACTGAGCTCATCTCGTTCACATGACAATCGTCTACATATTTTCATCATCAGGTTTCTCTTGTTTTTGCACCCAATCATGGATGAAACTCTTTCTTTCGCTTAAGGATAGATTAAAAATAGTTTGATCTTGACTTAACCACAACCAAGGTATCAAAAGACAGAAACCAATGTCCCATGATCGGTGTACTAAAAGAATTTTTACTTGATACTCGAAATTATGATAATTTGTTATTTGTTTAATTGTACAGCTACTCCCTTTTTTTAAATTGACTTTTCTCAACCCGAAAATCAGATGCTAAAACACCTTTGATGCCTTTATATGAGTGACATGCTTCGACAAACTCAAAAGTAGTGATCACATTATGATTTTCATTCAGGTATCTACGAACGTTTGACTTAATTACGGCAGCATAACGGTCGTAAGGAGGGTGTGGGTGTGGGTGTGTAGATATATAGAAAGATTCATAGAATCAATCAAAATAGC
>CAJNOP010001048.1:0-10411 GCA_905250075.1 Rotaria sp. Silwood1
AATCCTTTTAGGGTACCGGATTAGAGTACCATTTTCTGAACCATTTTAAGTTTCAGTCAAAGTCTCTAAATCGTTTTTACGTTCAACAGTTTTGAGCTAAAACCTTTTCAACTTTTAGCCGAAAAAATTGTTAGCGTAGGCGCTTTGTGGCTAAAATGTGGAATTCTTATATATGCTTTAGGCTCACTAAACTAATGCAAAATGGCTTAAGTGGAAAATCTTTCGTAAAAATCCACCTTATTTTCTAAGAGCTGTAATTAGGGCATTAGTCATTTGCTTATGTCTGTAATGATGGCATTGACTGGTTGCTAAGGTCTTTAATGGTGGTTGATTCTGGTTTCTAACGTTTGTAATGGATGGCTGGACACTGCTTTTTTGTATTATTACGAACGAGAATATGGACGAAGTAGCAGCCTAATTAGCAGATCTAACTGTGAGTGTGAAATCAGTGTAACATCAGACCCACACCTAGGCATGCACCGAGCCCGAACTCGAGTTCGGAGTTCGGACCGAACGGTTCAGGTTCGGGTTTGGTCGGGTTGGGTTCGGGTTCGGTGCCAGGGTTCAGGTTCGGGTTCGGATTCGGATTCGGGTTCGGGTTCGGTTTGAGATTTCTGCATTAGGAGCGTGAATTGATTGTTATTGTTATTAATAACAATATCTCTCTTTGGTAGTTGTTATAAATAACACAAAAATAGCAAGTACCTTTTTTTTCTGAAGAACCTCCAACCATGGATGGAAAGTTACCGTTACATTACCAGTTACCCTGGAATAGGGATAACAGTCAGGTATATGTCTCTCGTCACCAAACTCGTAGTCTTGGGTCCTCAAGTCCGGTTATTCGAGAGCACCCTTGGAGCCTTAATTTCTATTATTCGGCCGTACCCTGGGTCCTCAAGTTCCATTATCCGTGGCCACTCATGGATCCTCAAGTCCTACTGTTGTGGGTATTCTTAGCTGCTCAAGATCTACTATAGAGGGGTACCCTAAGGTCCTTAAATCCTACTATTGGGGGTACTCTGGGGTCTTCACGTCTTACTATAGAGAGATACCTTTACGTCCTCAAGTTCTACTATTGAGGTTATCCTTGGGTTCTCAAATCGTACTATAGAGGAGGTACCTTTAGTTTCTCAAGTCCTACTATTAGGGGTACCCTTGGGCCCTGAAGTCTTACCATAGTGGAATACTTTGGGCCCTGAACTAGTATTGTGCGACAGCCTGAGACTCTCAATCAGTACACTCGATTCCTTCAGATGGTCAATTGCTACCAAATGCGAAGGGGAACTGCTAGCTGCTCAATCACCACTGCAAAGAACTGCTGTGGGAGTTTGAGGACACCACATTGTGTATATGTTGACAGGATAGTGGAAGTCACCCAGCAATTGGTGCTCTAAATGACTTTTTCGCTGGGTATGAGTGTCATGAGCCTGTAATGGGTGTATCTAGCTCGTGGTGAGTGTTGCGGCATTTCCGATAGCACCAGAGGATAGCTGTTTTGACAGCTTGGCTCAGGTTAGGTAGCTGTATGCCAGAGCTAAACAGAGGAGGTTACTTATACTGATCGCAGTAATGAGAGTGATGTCTTCTGATAATTTTAGACAGGATGAATGTGGTTTTCTGGCTCAACACTTTCAGCTGACTTGCAAGCAGGAATGAAAAATAAATGTGGAAACCTCGGATTTAAATCTGAGAGTTATGTGTACTTCAAAAAGTGAATGAGACTGATTAGTCATCCTAGAATGTGTGGGCATCAAAATTATTCTGGCAAACTTTTCTATAAACAGTTGATTTTTTGGCTACTGCTCAACCACTAGGATTTACAGATGAATACAGCTCAGATTTGAACTCTTCGCCTTGACTTACCCTAGGAAAGTCGTTTTTCCGATAACTTGATTTCTATTGGTTACTGCTCAACCAATAGAATTTTGAGGCAAACGGAGCTCAGATTGGAGTTCTCCGACCCAAAAACCTCGAACTGTCATCTCTATGATCGAAAGACAGCTCTAATTGTCGATCAATTAGAGTGTGAACACGAACAGAACCAATTGCCGTTTAATTACCCTTGCAATAGGTGAGTTATATTTCTTTATGTTTTATACACTGTTTTGTAGCTCGTGAAATTCTCTATCGAACGGTATATAATAGTTGGGGTTTCGTTTGACTATGATAGGGAAAGTGTTTTACGAATGTGGAGATAGGTCGATTTTCCTATAGGAAGCCATAGGGAAAAATGAGTATTTTTGCAATAACTCAGGAACGGCTCGGCCAATCCTTCTTATCTTCGAACTCGACCGAGATATTGTTGAGACTAAACTGTGCAGAAAATTTCATGGCAATCGAACTCTCCTTTCAAAAGTTATCGTGTAAACGGCCGGACGGCCGGACATACTGACCGATTCTAGAGTGTACTCACTTTTTGAGTACACAACAAGAAACAGGAAGCAGCTCCGGTTTTTGTGTGAGGTAGAGAATCATGTTTCGCATGAGAATAATGCTTGAAAATGGACCATATAAGTTGTCAATAAGTAGCTGCAGTTTCTCAATATCTGCGTTTCTTCAGTTGACGAAAAGGATTTCCTATTATTGAGCAAGAAGGATTAAACGTGCTTTTGTACTTGATGGTACTTTCTTGTTCTTGTTGAATATATTTGGTTTATACTCATAGTTCTTCATTCTTTGTTGTTCCTCATATTTTTCTTTGTTGCTAAACGCCTTTAAAGTTTTGTGGAACTCACGTATATTTTCGAAGAAAATGGTGAGTGCAAGTTTTAAGTTTGAGGTTTGGCGGCTTCTCCTCCCTTCCCCTCCCCCCGCCTATTACAGACATTTAGCAACGGAGAAAGAGAACATTACAAACATATTCCCCATTACACACAGGTCACCATTACAGACCTCAGCAACCGCGCATAGAAGGTTTTAGATTCTATGTAATATATCAATGCTTTTATAAATATGCGAAAAAAAGCTATTTTGAAGTTTAAAAATCTGACATCAGGATAATCAGTTTAAAAGATGTACGTGAGTTTCACATTTCAGCTGCAAAGAAGCTGCGCTAACAAGCTTTTTTAAATCGTTTTTACTGCATGTGGATACTAGTGTTATACCATCAGTTTTTGATGGATATAGTTTCATAACGCTTTAAGCATACACATGATCGATAATTTCATATATTCTTTGAATAATGAAAAGAATACCTTCCAGAAGCACATCTTGAAAGGGGAAATCTGATTGTAAGCAAAACAAAACTATTTGAGCAATATGCGTAGAGTTTGTTCAGCAATAAAAGCCTGTTTTTCTCAAATAATTGGCTTTTTGGAGCGATTCACAAAAGTCACACATTTAATCCCAAACTTTTTCGTTCCATTCTAGAGGCTCGGATTTTCTAGCGAATAAATATGTACCAAATCCTGAGCACGTTAATCTACCTATATTTCAATTCAGTTGCTATTACTGATGTGAAAATCTCGCTATCTCGAGGCAATTCTTCGTACTTCTCTCAACTTCCATATATTCCTTGCTACCATCCTACGCCTCCTCGTATTCCTATATATTGTTCAACATCTCACCTAACAATTCTGCGGATCTCCACCTTCTTGAGGTATAGCAGAACTGTTCAGTGCCTCTTAGTGTTTCTCGGTACAACTTCGCACATCTGAAGCACTGTAGTATACTCGTTAGACATCATACACAGACACTACCACAAGACTTCCGTTTCTAGTGGACTAGCTAAGTTCCCCAACCTCCAGAAAACTTAGTTGATCTCTAATTGCACCTATTGCTATAATAAAAAAATTACGTTCACCAATTTTCTTACTCTTAACCACTTATCATCTAACCTAACAGCAATATCAGGCGCATATTGGCGGATAGAAACAAACATCTTACAACACAGCTCTTGATCCGATATCCGTTGAAAAAGAAGGGGTATTTCATCTGGCAGCAAATTACCGAACCCAGATTCCTTGATCCCATAAACTTTAACCAAACTGTGAACGAAGTATCTATGACTCTTAAGCACTTCCGGATTTTAAAATGATAGCCTCCTAGGGCGTTTCTGTAATCCGATCCATTACTCTTAATAACCACCAATATCTACCACATCTTTCCTTACTCTCATCCTTCGCCTGTCAACCTATCCGATCACTTTCGAAGATCGCACTAATACATTTGGTCCAGTAATCGCGTAACAACCAGAAGACGGCTGACACCGATGGTTCCCGACGAACAAATATCCCGTCATCAACAATGTACCAACGCTTCCAATAATATCGTACACACTGCGCCGGTAACTACAGGATCACGCACCTAAAAGACGACCCTTACCGAAACGCTTCCCTATCCAAGCATTCTTTTGCATAGTGGTCTTTCAGGACCCAAAGATAGATCCTAGAGTGTCACATCATTACCCAAGAGTACGCCGCTACAGCAGCATTTGATAATCAGAAGACATCCCCAGCTCGTACGACTTGAGAACCGAAGAGTACCCCCTAGTAGTAGGATTTGAGGGCCCCATGGTACACCCCAATAGTAGAACTTGAAGAACCCACGGTATGCCCCAATAGTAGGACTTGAGGACCCATGGTACGCCCCAATAGTAGGTCTTGAGGACCAAAGGGTACTCCCAATATTAGGAATTGAGGACCGAAGAGTACTTCCTAATAGTAGGATCAGAGGACCCAAGAATAACCCCAATAGTAGGACCTGAGGACGTAGGTTACTGGCTTGATGATGGTAGACACTCACGTTACTGTTCTCAAAGAGTTACCCAAGAACGGTAACTTCTCACTCCTAGCTCTAAGACTATGACAAACTACCGTAAAAACATGAATCAAATCATCGATTATGAAAATTCAATTTTCATTCATCTCTATGATGTAGATAATAGCTGAAGTAGTTCTTTGGATGCATGGGCATCATGAAACAGATCTTAACTTTACCTAAATTCCGGTTCAGAATACAATATTTCTGAAGATAGCTCACTTTTAGCATTTGTACAGATCCTCAAACTTTGAATCAATTACTCTACTATTTGAGATTGGTTGTTATGAAGCCCGCAACTATTTTGCTTTTCGATGACATCCGATTATTCTTACTAGCTCACTAAAAGTGACTGCAGTGCAAACTGACCCCGAACTCGAGGCCGAACCCAAACCCGAACTCTGAAGCCGAATCCGAATCCGAACCCTGAAACCAAACCCGAACCCGAACCGAATCCGATCGAACCCGAACCCGAACCCTGACGCCGAACTCGAACTCGAACCCGAACTAGAACTCTCAAACCGAGCCCGAACCCGAACGTTCGGGTTCGGTGCATGCCTACCCAGACCCACACACCCATACCTAAGCACCCACACCCGCACCCTGGTCAAAGTGATGATATGCATTTTGGCTCAGAGTAAGTTTTTCGAAACTCTTTCCTAAATCCTTTAAAATGGTTTAGGAAAATTTTATGTACGGTAAAAGGGGTTTATTATACGTTGCATTTTTAATAAACCCTTAAAGAGTTTATTATTCTACGTTTTTTTTAATAGTACATCCATACCCTCAAGCGGAATTATTCCTAGCAGTGTCACATGTATTATTGGAATTATGCTCTCTTTCTAAATGCATTTAATCTACTATCTAGTAGGAATGGCATTCATTGTCGCTGTAGCCAATGGATCTGTTATGTATCTGAGGCAAGTGGGAAAAGGTGGACTCCGTGTATCCAGGATACGGCGAGGATCCGAAGGATACGGGGGAACCAGAGGATACGATGGGAATCCAGAGGATACAACGAGGATCCACAGGATATGACGAGGATCCACAGGATATGACGAGGATACAGAGGATACCTGTGGAGCAAATATGATAAAATTCGATATAGTCAACAAAAAACACATTATATATGCTAGATCAATGGGGGAAAAGCTGAAATTTTTAGATTAATTCAGTTTTGAATCAAATATTTCAAAAAACTCAAAAAAAACTCATAATACTAAATTTTAAATCAAATGAGATATGTTAGATTATAGGCTTAGCATCCCAAATAATCTGAATCTAATTTTATTGTTCTCAGAATCAGCATTCATCTTTGATATTTTTTCGCAAGTTTATTTTATATTTTATAATGCCTCATTTTTTCGATGCTTGGAGTCTCCTTCAGGATCGAAAGAAAATTTTTTGTCTTGGTTTTAGTGAAAGTACTTCCTGTTCGATGGAATTCAATGTGCTGATTAAAAACATTGCCTTTTCTTAAAAAGTATTCCGAGCAATAAGGAACATCTGAATCACTTATTGGAACCCCTAAAAATCAGTTTTTGACCTGAAGGTCGATCAAAATCTACTTCTGACCCCAAAACATAGGCTCATTCGACGTAGAATTTATTCCTCTATCAGAATGTATGAGGCAATCTAAGTCATTCGAATTTTTTGCAATGAAAATCGTCGAATGCCGTTCCGATTGGACCATATTATTACAAATATTGATTATTGCAGCTTTATGATGTTTCACTTTATATGAATGTATGAGTGAGGTTGTTTTACCGAATATGTAATTCAACTTGCTCTTTCGGATCATACCATTTTGAAATTCAAATTCAATATCTAGTAAAGTATTTGTGCTACACCTACTATAGCCAAGAGCCATATTGAAGTAGTATTCGATGACTTTTGAGTAGACGATAGTAGGTTTGATTTTAAAAAAATGCCATATATGAAATCAGAACAAAAACTGAGTTGATCTATATATGTTTCAAATAGTTTTCGAAAACTTTTTTATCGGGTAAGTTTTTCAACCCTGACCCCCTCAGGAATTTTGAGAATAATGAACTTCACCCAAACAACTGTTTTAAAATATAGACATTTCTGATCATGCTCTAAGGCGGAATTTTGAAAGTCTGGAACTGCGTTTTTACTCATACACTCATATAAAGTGAAACATCATGAAGCTGCGATAATCAATATTTGTAATAATATGGTCCAATCGGAACGGCATTCGACGATTTTCATTGCGAAAAAACTCGAATGACTTAGATTGCCTTATACATTCTGACAGAAGAATAAATTCTACGTCGAACGAGCCTATGTTTTGGGGTCAGAAGTAGATTTTGATCGACCTTCAGGTCAAAAACTGATTTTTAGGGGTTCCAATAAGTGATTCAGATGTTCCTTATTGCTCGGAATACTTTTTAAGAAAAGGCAATGTTTTTAATCAGCACATTGAATTCTATCGAACAGGAAGTACTTTCACTAAAACCAAGACAAAAAATTTTCTTTCGATCCTGAAGCGGACTCCAAGCATCGAAAAAATGAGGCATTTTAAAATATAAAATAAACTTGTGAAAAACTATCAAAGATGAATGCTGATTCTGAGAACAATAAAATTAGATTCAGATTATTTGGGATGCTAAGCCTATAATCTTGAACATTTCCTTTCTCAAATCACTGAAAAACCTAGGTCTTCACCTTTTTCTCTTTTGGAAAAAGAAACGGACCTCAGATTTCTGTTTATTTCCAATATATCGTCTTATTCCTCTGTATGCCTAATATATCGTTGCCGCACTTCGAATACGAAAATTTTTCATGGATCCCCGTATCCAGGATCCGACGGGGATTCAAAGAATACGGAGGATACAACAGGGATACGGAGATACCATGGAGATACCAAGGATACCAGAATACCGGAACCCGCTTTTCCCCCCTGCTCTGAAGTATACAGAGTTTTAACTTGTATATTATTTCAAATTTGAAAACTAACAAATAAAAAACTCAGTTCAATATCGAGCATGGTGTTCAAACTTAAAATTTGCCTCAAGAATTGTACAGCTCATTTTGCATGCACTTATGATATCTTCCTATTAGACAAACGGAAACTCAACATGAGCATCTGCATCTTAATAAAACAAGTGTTAGATAAATCCAGACCCTGAATTTGACAAATAGCAACGCGTATAATATAAATTATAATATACTATAAATTTCAGAATATCGTCAAAATGATATTATAATGAATCTAATCTTTTATGAAATGCATTGCTATAGAACCTTTTCAGCAGCTTTAATATTATCAAGGGGTGGCATTTAAATAAATAATAGGGCTGCTACATTACTATTACCTGTAATAAGTAATAATTTATAACACTATTACTTATTACTTGTAATAATCATAATTCTCAAAAAGTAATAAAAGTAACTCAGTAATAAAGTATTCGGTTAGCACATAAGTTCTGCACGTTCTTTTATGGTGTTTTAAGCAAAGTTGAGGCCTTAGATGTCGTGATTAGAAAGTAACGGGGGTCTAAAATTTTCAGTGTAGATAGAAGTCATAAAGCTCTATCTACACTAAAAATTTCCCTTCTCTATCACTTTCCCTATCATGAGATGCAAGGCCACAAATTTGCTTACAACACCAAAAAAGCGTGCAGAACTTATGTGCCAACCTCGTAATAAAGTAACAAATAATAAACATAATGATCTTGCTACTTATTACCAGTAATAAGTAATAAAATTTTATTATTCTTAGTTTTTTATAGTAATTTGCTTTGTTTTTATCAATCTAATGATGCTAGAAATTTTACTCTTTATTAGTAATGACCTTTGGATTAGTTTTATGCAACTTTGTTGCTAAGTATTTTTATTACTTATTGTCAGTAATAAGCGATAAAAATTTGAAAGTAATACAAGAAATTAGTAATAAAGTTGTACGAAACTAATTCATAGTTCGTTAATAAGAAAGAGTAAAACTTCTAGCATCATTAAAATAATTAAGACAAAGCGAATTACTATACGAAAGTAATAAATAATAAAGTAATAAAAATTATTACCAATTACCGAAGAAAAGTAATAAAAAGTAAAAGTAATGTAGCACCCGTAATAAAAAACCGTGAATAGAAATACATACTTCAGTAATTAAATATACAAACTCATTTTCGCAAACATTTTTCCAAAAAACACATTCACTGTCATATTACTTTTCATTGTATAACATTGATTATGACTATATCGGCATATAATCAACTTGTAAGTTCTTATATGTCAATCGACGTCCTGAGAGATAGTATCCGACATCAGGGTATTACTTTTATAGGTTGTGCTTGGTTATCTGTTAGCATAAACGTTTTTCACTAAAATCTCTGAATGTTAAGGCTAATTTTTAACGTAGATTATTACAAAAAGCAAAGTTGATGTTTATATTTCGGTCATTTCGAGTTGGGCTGAAAATCCAAATACACAGTTTAATAGAGCAAAGTCTGGTGTACAAAATGCACTAAGCTACCAAACTGTGGAATATAGCCTTTTAAGGTTAGTAAGGACTCAGTTTCAGCACTGTCGTTTTTGTCATAGACTCAAATATTACTCAGAAATAAATTATACCAGAGGACGGAAAAATAAGAACTGACACATGAGCCAATGCACCAGGTCTTGAGGAAAGAAAATCTATAATTAGAATTAATTCTTGTCCACCTAATGCTGGAACACTAATAAAAACAAAATTTCATAATTTTTGAGCTTTTTCCTTTTTTTATATTTCTCCATTTTTCAGCTGAACTTGTGAGTCACATATCTCACTAAAGGAACATTCGTCTAACACAATTCTTTTACCATAACCATAACCAATTCAGTTCTACAAGAAAGGAGGATATTCGACCGATCTCGACAAACTCTCTATTGTAGTGAAAGAATCTCTTTGAAGAGACTTCTGGAAACTACTTAATAACAACGAAGCAAGCGTGGTCGTTCCTCGATTCGAACAAGTTAACTCTCTCTATCACTTGTGAGCAGTGGTAGGTCTTCTTATCTACAAACATACACTGATGCTCACGTACAACTACCAAGATCCGCCCACAACCATACCCCGATCCGAAACCAGCTGTGACTTATTTCTGACTGCTTCTCGCATGCAGCCGCAAACTCCATCAGATTTTCCGGTTGAGGAAATCTCTTCCATTAATGAAACTGAAAACAACATTCGCAATATTAATTTTCACACTACTTACATGGACACGCGCCATTTGTGACGTTGGAACCGTACATGCAACCAGTGCAAGTGTAGCTGGAAGATCCGCCGCCAAATGCTGTACAGGTACCACCCCCGCCAAAAGAGTTACAGTTAACCAAAGAGACACACGGGCTTTCTTTTTAAAATAAAAAACATCGAATTCCACAACAATAACTACTCAAGTACTCACGTGGGCATGAACCATTTCTCACATTGGAGCCATATATGCAACCAGTGCAAGCGTAGCTGGAGGATCCGCCGCCAAATGCTGTACAGGTACCTCCCCCGCCCGTAGAGTTACAGTTGACCGAAGAGACACATGGGCTTTCTTTTTAACACAAAAACATCGAATTTTACAACAATAACTACTCAACTACTCACGTGGACATGCACCATTCGTCACATTGGAGCCATATATGCAGCCAGTGCAAG
>CAJNOP010001048.1:22355-42091 GCA_905250075.1 Rotaria sp. Silwood1
AGAACTTCCGGGTTGTGACTACTATTGTTCTGTTTTGGGAATAGAACCTCCGGGTTGTGAGTAATATTGTTTTGGTTTGGGAATAGCCAAGGGGAAAACAGCAGAATCCATGAATCCACTTGAATCCGCTTGAAC
This sequence comes from Rotaria sp. Silwood1, assembly GCA_905250075.1. Taxonomy (NCBI): domain Eukaryota; kingdom Metazoa; phylum Rotifera; class Eurotatoria; order Philodinida; family Philodinidae; genus Rotaria; species Rotaria sp. Silwood1. The sequence goes on from CAJNOP010001048.1 coordinate 22,491, forward strand.
CCGCTTGAATCCGCTTGAATCCACTTGAATCCACTTGAATCCAAGGGACTGGATTCTGCTGTTTCCCCCTTGGATTGATAGCCTCTGACGAGTACTATTAAACACTATATTTCAATATTTTATTCGTTCACCTTTAGAAGAAATAAGAGACAAACATCTTTTTTTCATGGACATCACACAATTTATTACAACATTAATGTCAGTATTTTTGAATTGTTCAGCTAAAAAAAGTTCTAGTTCATCAATATTATTGGGTTTTCTTTTTTCAACTTTGCGTTTTACGATCCATCAAATATTTTCTATGGGATTAACGTCTGGACTATTAGATGGCCACTCTAATAATTGTGGTACATTAGCGTTGATGAATTGTTTGGTAATGTTGCTGGCGTGTTTCGGATCATTATCCTGCTGTAAACGCCAGTTTTGACGAAATTGTTCTAAAACAGAGGAATAAACAGTAAGACTGTATTGTTCTTCTTCATTATTTACTTCGAGCAACAGGAAGAAGATAATTTTCAAGCATATCAACATAATATGGACCATCAAAGTTGCATCTGATTGTGTGACTGCTCAACACACCTTTCACACTAACAGCACCCACACATGAACTTTTTGACGATTTTTAGGTATACGTTTAAATTCAGTATTTGGATGTTTTGTCCAACGACGAATAGCGTTACGGAAAAGTTGAAATGAAGCTTCGTCTGCAAATATTGTACGTGTAAAATTATCATTTTTATGCTGTTTAGCCCATTGAACACGTCGTTTTTTATCATCAGATGTTAACATATGAGTACTTTTTGGTAAAACATTCTTATAACCGTGTTCATGAAGATAAGGATGGGGGTGTGAGTGGGTGTGGGTGTGAGTGCGGGTGTGGGTATGGGTGTTGGTGTGGGTGTAGATGTGGGTGTGGGAGAAGCACGACGATTGTCTGTCATACAATTGTGTGCATTGACAATTGTGTGCAAGACAGTTATGTGAAAGACAGCTGTGTGAATGGATAATTGTGTGCAAGACAATCGTGTGTACAGTCCGTTATGTGCAAATAAATATATAGTCAAAAAATGAAGGCCAATCATCACAGAGAAAAGTACACAAAAATAACAAAAATAAATCAAGATGAACAAATCAATGAACAATTATGACATAAATGTATGAGCAGTCGTTTTTAGTTTTTCTGTTTTATCAAATGTGTGACAACCCCGTATTCTCACGTCTTTTACATATATTCAAGGAAGAATGAACTTTTACAGATAATGTGTCCGAATGTCGAATTGCAAAATCTCGAAAAAATCTATTTTGCTTTAAAACGTTAGCACTGACAATATTTCTGAAAAATGTGACGTTGTTCATCCCAAACCCCATGTATAGTTGCCGCCGCGAATAAAGCTCTTTCACAAGAAATTTAGTTCAAGACAAACAAATTTATATAAGACGAAAAGAGAAGTGACCATTTCTCAATTCTTTACCAGCTCTCGTCCGAGATGACATTATTTTCGAAATAAAACATTTCTAGATTTTGCATCTTGGGGATTGTCGTTTTTAAGATTTTCCATATTCGAGCTTTTTATTTTTGAGATTTCGAGATTTGGACAGTAATTTCATTCGCATACTCCTTTTATTTTGTATGCAATTAGTGAAAGTTAGATAAACTCTCACTTATGTTCAACCTGTTTACAAAAATGATGAACTCATATCCTTATCATGTATAAGCAGTACTTAGTAGTACAATGATTAATTCATTTTTTCTAAATCTTGAGGTTTTGCATATAATTGATGTGTATATGATCGTTATTCGCCTTACACACAATTGTCTGTTCTTACAATTGTCTCACACACAATTGTCTTACACCGAATCGCCTTACACACAATTGTCATAGAGCCGAGTCTGGCTATGAGTGTAGGTGTGGGTGTGAATATAGTTGTGATTCTCTCATCTTCAGAAACCACACCCACACCCACACCCTTTTCGATTTCTTCTCTTCATATAATTCATTTTATCTTAAATACTCCTGCCAACGCTTGCCCACCGGACGCCGCCACCATTCAAGCCGTTGAGGAGGTTTATCGCCATATTAATTGGCGTCGTACTTGCTATTTCACACAATGTATAGTAGTTGATTGATCGTCGTCTTTCGATTGGCTTATTTGTTTATTTTCATGTTGTTGCTTTTGATAAGAATTTGGCATCAAGAGAAATTGCTAGGATCGGATAGCCAGGGTTGCCATGTAACGATAAAAATGTGAGAGAGATGATACGACAGACTGGAGGAGTAGCTTACCGCCACCCTCGGTAATGATATTTATTAGCTACTTTACATCTCCAGAGTGGGTCTATTGCACATGCAACACACGCTTATATATAATACAGAAACAAAGAGAGAGAGAGAGAGAGAGAGAGAGAGAGAGAGAGAGAGAGAGATGACATAGAGAGAACAATAGAGAGAGAAAGAGGAAGAGCAGTGAGTCGTGACGCATATATCGGCACACAACCTAAGGATCAAATGGGCCATGGACTGAAGTTTGCACATCTCCAAAGAACATGACATGTAAATGTCAAAAAGAAATTATTAAGAAGTCAAAGTGCAATAATTTAATATCCTGCAGTCTTGATCATTGAAAAAAATATAGGAAACATATGAAAAGAGATCTTTCTATAATAATTCAATATCCTGGATGTTCATATAATAAGCAAAAACTAAATAATAAATTATCATACTTAAGATAAAAATAAAAAAAAAACAATTATTATAGAAAAATACTGTTTCATTGAATTATTTCAAGCTTCATCTTAGAACAAACATTATTATCTTTAATACAGAAAGATTTATTCCAATTTTCCTCTTCTGGCTTTATCTAACGAAACAAAACGTCTAATTGTATAATATTCCTTCTTCAAACGAGAGCTTATGAATTTAGTTTCTTCTTTTCTTCTTAGAGAACATTCTAATAAAGTGCATAGATATTATTCTGTTCTCTCTAGAAGTGTTGAGTTGATCGTTATATGTATGTCAGCGTGTTTATTTTTTGTATTTCCATATTTGATGTTGAAGAAAGTACATGATCTAGAGCTATATGTTTAGAACATGCGAAGATGAAAAGAAAAATAATCTTCAACCATGGGAAATATTGAAAATGATAAATTCCCAAATATTTTTCTGATGAGACAAGAAAATTTCATGGTTTCATATTCCATCGCTTCTGGTGGGAACAATATTTTGCAAATGTTGTATGCAAAATCGAAACTAATTATCACACTTATTTTCTTCGTTTGATCATATAAAAGAAAATATTATTGAGGTCTTTTCAAAAGTAGTAGCAGAGTTTATTATTAAACGGAAGATTTTTTCCTTTAATGTTCATAGACACTATAGTCCGCTGTAGTGTTTAATCATTCTTTGACGAATATCATCACAAAAAATCGTGATCACAAGCGTTATGTTCATGATATATAGCGATAATATTAAACTGTTTTCTTTTGATGTATCCTTTTTTTTTTCTTATTTGATATTGGAAATCTCTTCTTTCAACACAAGAGATTACAATAACATCCAGGCAAACAAAAAATAATTAGGGCTATCATCCATTAATCAAAACCTATTTATATTTATAGTTGTTGATTTCATTTAACAGATAAATGTGAAAATCTCATCTCATTGACTTCGATCAAAATATTTTTGTTCTATACCTACCATTGGATAGAAGATTTCTTATTAACACGACGGTCTCTGCTATATAAATAGCATTTAGTACACGAAAGAGAAGAAAACACAAAATACCATATCTTGATACCGACATTATTAGGACGCCGTTAAACAAAGTTGGTTTCATTAATATTTTTATTCCATACGTCTCATAGTTGACTATCATTTTATCGAAGTGAAATATTCGACCTATCCATTAGATACTTGAATATCAACACTGATCAATAATTGTTTTAGTAACGAAATTATTGTTAAAGTCCGTTAGTGCACAACTCGAATAATAAGGGAGAATTCCATGCGATAAGTTTCTATCGAGTCAGGAACAAGTCAGAAGAACATTGATTATTTTTACATCACTAATTCATGATACACCAGAGCGTTCTAAATGGTGAGAACTCAAGAGAGTGTCAATTATCGTAATTCTCTCAACATTGTATACTCTGATCGGTTTAACGTAGGTTTCAGTTCATACAGTGGTGCTAACAGCGATTAATCAATGACAAATATCCATGAATATTACTGAATAGGTGAAAGTATTATTTAATTTATACATATTTTTTTTCTTTATTGATGATGAGATTAGTTTTGATGCAACAATTCAATTTATGATTTGATTATCTCGTAAATGAAAGAGGAATATTTTAATACATACAGAAAGCTGTACTACAGAAATCATGCATGAAAACATGAAATTAATCGTTTTTGTGAAATTATACACTAAGATTTTTTCCATAAGAAATTCTATTAAAATTTAGATTGACAATGTGGACTAGAATATGAAACGCACAAAAAAACAACTCATAGCATAAATACAAAGTTTCATAAAAAGTGGGCTGTGTTTCATATCGTTTAAGTATTGAACTAGACAGGTGCAAAATTGATGGAACACAGAGTAGTATACATTGATATCGTATGATTTTGAATTTAATTCTCACGCATAATTAGAGAAATATTAAATGAAAGTATTTTTTTAAATCATCTTTTTTATTTTGATGGCGCATGATAGTATGAAAACATGGGAAAACATTTATTCAATGTTCTTCATCAATATAGTTTTTGCAATTTCGTCTTGTTGAATTTTGCATGTTATTTTAAGCTGTACTGTTAAAAAATTTTTATATCTTTAGATTTATGTTTCGTTCATCCTTATATTGGTGGTGTATCGTGATGAAGATAGAAGCCTCACTTTGTCATTGTTTTTATGTGAGAGAGAGAGAGAGAGAGAGAGATGGTGACTAAGAACAACACATGCAATCGATTAGTCTGAGCTGATGATGTCTGTAGAACTACAGCTTAATAAGATTATGTATGCGTGATTATCCTCCATATGACCTAAAATGTCTGCGCATTAACGTAATCATCTGTGTCTAATTGTTAGTTTTTGTAAGAAGAATAATTACTCTACTCCTCACTCTTCGCCAATAACCAAAATCTTTCTTAGAAACAGATGTCTTAAAAATACTGTATTATCTAGCAACATAAAATAATACGTACAGTCGTGTGTTCTGTACTTGACTTTTTTTTTCTTTTCAGTATACTGTATTTCCAAAAAATCAAGACAAATCAAGTTCAATGTTTATTTTACAACTGACAATTTTAATTGTTTTTTTTTGCTGGCCGTTGGAAATAATAGCTAAACAAAAGCCAATCACTATGGTTGCACTAGGACGTCCATTCTATTTGGGTATGCTATATGATATTCGTAGAGATATGATTATCGCTGGTACCACTCTGTGGGATCCAGAAATATTAGCTAACTATACAAGCACAAGTAAACATCCGTATACTGGCTTTGAAATAATCACTGAAGACTCGTTCCATAATAAGGCACATGCCTTAGGTGTTGAAGCTAGTCTAAAATTAAGTATGGCTAGCGGTCTTGTAAGTATGTCGGGCTCTGCAAAATATGCTGAAGATTTTCAAAAAACAAATTATGAAACTCGTTTGACACTAAAATATTCAACTACAACACGGTTTCAACAATTGACGATGAAGCATCTCAGTAAAAAGAATATAAATCATCCAGAATTACATGATGTCGATCTTGCAACTCATGTAGTTACTGGTATACTTTATGGTGCCGAAGCATATTTTGTATTTGATCGCACAATAACAAAGGGAGAATCTCGTAAGGAAATAAGTGGTACATTGAAAGTGGTGATCAATAAAATACCAACGTTTAAAATCGATGGAGAAGCTAAATTAAATATGACTGATCAAGAAAAAAATTTCGTTGACAAGTTGAGTTGTAAATTCTATGGTGATTTTCAATTAACTGAAAATCCCAGTACCTTTGTAGAAGCTGTTAAAATTTATCGACAATTACCATTGCTTTTAGGTGAAAACAAGGAAAATGTAATACCAAAAAAGGTGTGGCTCTATCCACTACATTTATTAGATGATAAAGCAATGCGCATAGTTCGAGAAATTTCATCGAATCTGATTGATTATTCGGTATCAGTACTAGAAAATCTACATTCATTGGAAGTAAAGGCATTAGATTTATCAAACAGTGAAGTTTTTACACATTTAAATTATATGAAAATACATTTAACGAATTATGCTACAAGATTATCTGAATTTCAACGTGATGTAAAACAAAAACTCGTAGTAAATCTACCCAAACTACGTGGAAACACTGGTATCGAAGAATCTGTTTTATTTGATTATTTTAAAGAAATTGATTCATCACCATTTAATCAAAAAAAATTAGAAGCATGGTTGACAGAAAAAAAAAGCGAGATTGCGTTAATTACATCGTGGATAGAAAATATTATGAAGGATACTAGTTTAAATGTTACAATCGGATCCTTGTCTCTGTATTCTTCAATTGGTGATACTGCATATAAATATATTCTATGTCTTCGATTTCATCTCGTAGAAGAAGATGATCCACAACTTATTGATATGTACAATTATCGATATATGTTGAATAATTCTACATCATCGAGCAGTCTTCAAAACCGTACGAAATGGTTTAGAAATGATCGCATTATAGAAAAAACTCGTAGAAACATACGGGAATTCATAGAATTTGCACAAACAAATAATATTAACAATACAAAGATAAAATTTATTGTGGACGAAGAATATTCCACTGATCAAAATAAAGGAACTACATTCATTTTCTATGAGGACGGATCCAGAAAAAGTCATTTTGTTATGCCAAGTAAACCAGATGCACCGTACGCAACATCAGTTGGTGACAATAATATAACACTAGAATGGATAGATGCAATGCAAGAAACAAGGAATGTGACGAAATACAAGGTTATGTATCGGGAATATAGTGACGATGAATCAACAGATAACAGTGGAAATATAATGTCAACAAGATGGAATGTGACTTACACAAATACTAGGCATACGAATATAACAATTTTGAATTTACAATCAAAAACAAAATTCATATTCAAAGTACAATCTGTTACACAGATTGGATTTAGTGCAATAAGTGATCTTAGCGAACCAATTGAAACACTAGGAACGAAAGTCACAAAAAGGAGTGAGTTGGTTTGTTGTCTTTGTTATGCATGAAAGTACTCGAGCAGACAAAAATTTTGAAAAACACGTTTACACGCACAATCGGGAACCACGATTGTAAACCATTGACGCTTTTTTTATAAAACGCAAGAAAACGCGTTTATTAGCATTTTTTGTAACTTTTTGGGCATCAAAATGGTGAAAACTCCAGTTTGTGAACGTTAAAACGCCTTGTTTTTAAAAATTCTAGAATAATAGCGCGTTCTAACGTTCACAAACTGGAGTTTTCACCGTTTTTATGCCCAAAAACTTACAATAGATGCTAATAAACGCGTTTTCTTGCGTTTTTAAAAAAAAGCGTCAATGGTTTACAATCGTGGTTCCCGATTGTGCGTGTAAAAGCGTTTTTCAAAATTTTTGTCTGCTTGGGTAGACGATAGAGGAAAGCTTTGTTACACTGAAAAATGTTTGGAAGTCCCTAGCAGCGTATCTCTCATGAAATCATCAGAAAATGCCCGGACATTTTTGAAGAAGTTCATTCGAAATACCTGAAGCTTACTGATCAAGTACGGGTGTGGGTGTGATTGTCAATCTTCTTTTGACTATACCCACACTCATAAATGTACTGAGATTGAAATTTCATTGATACAGATAAGGATTTTTGTTTTCAATAACCATCAAGATTCTGCAAGACGCTTGTTGATAATCGATCACCTTACTTTCATCTAGATCTGGGTGCTAGGGACAGCTCGAACATGAAAGAAAAGAACAAATTTAAGTCAATACCACTCGAAAACTTCAAAATTTTCAACGAATCTAAATAAGGTGTAGTCATTCCTTTCATGATCCGACTGTCGCTATGTATACAAATTTAGATGCAAACAAATGAATCAATTAACAATAAACGTCTTGTAGAGTCTTCGAGATCTTTGAAAACCGGAAAATTTTCATCTATGTCAATGAATTTTTATTCTAGATACATATCGAATCAGAACTATGATCTAGAGCAAGACGGCTCAGGCCGAGAGTCTCGGTACATCTCTAATTGCATCTTAGTGTCAGGAAGATTACTAAACTGAATAGTAGATATGTATCAATAGTCACTCAACACAAGAGACGCATCTGTTATTTTACGAAATTGAAAAGATGCACTTACTCGACTCTTTTATCTTAATCGAAGAAAGAACGGCTTACTGGAATAAAGTATTCAATTCATCATCTACATGTCAGCATTGACTTCAGATCAGTCGACTAAGGTACAGAAAATTAAATGTAAGATTCTTTGAATATTGGCCGAGTAGTTTGTGCTTCAATGAATGAGCTCAACTAATAAGAAATTACATGTAAGATGCTAGCAGACAATTTTTATTTTCTAGTATAGAAGTTTAGAGTTCTCTGATATTCAGAATAGCTGAACAAGTATTTCATTTTTAAATCAAAACAATAATAATTGACCTACCTATTGTTATGAAGATATAGTAAATCTAACTTTGATGGGATAGTAGAAACCAGAAGACAAACATTTTAATGATAATATTCAAGTTAGTCATTGGATTGATACATTCTCATAAAAATATACTAAGAAAAAATAATGTTTTATTTTTCTGAATAATTTTGTTCTATATTATTTGTAAGAGATGATAGGAATTTTTTAAAAATGAAGTAGTTAGAAGACATTTCATCGAACAGCTACTCTAAGAAAGCCTACTGCATTTTGACGAATATGCGTGCAGGCAGATGTGTGCGTGTGCATTATCGTCCTGCTGAACGACATCCATACTCACATTCATTAGCGTTGAAAGAGGAAAACCAGTAAAATCATTAGAACAAATAATCGTTATTCACTGCTGTCTTGATGTTGTCAACCATGAAGAGTATGTAAACGGCAAAAAATCTCAGTAAAAGAAACCATTAAGAAACAAATATCAAATGAGAAAACTGTTAAAGATACTTTCCGACATAGATCAAGGTTTTAAGTTAATATATCACTAACAAAAACTGTAAAAATGAACAGAACACAATACAATGAGCGGCTTATTCGAGATATTTTTCTTTCCTTCTCTCGCATGTAGCAGATTATGATCTGTAGGAATCGACCAATCTATAGATAAATAGAATATTTAAGAAAAGAGAAAACTCTAACAGACTTTCAATTTTCTTATTAGAATATGAAGATTTGATTTATATAATAGCTATCAGTTTATGTCAGCTGCATACTGTGCTTTGAGAAGATTTTCGTATAATTATTATAAGATATTCATGTGATGTTACTAAATTTGGGAAAACTGTCTTTTGATCACCAAAAAAGATTCAATTGATCACCAAAAATTTTAATTGCGAAATGACCACCAAAAAGGAACATTTGATCACCAAATCAATTAGTGCTAAATGGTTAACAGAAAATCACTGTTTATTATTAATAGAAGTTGCATTACTGGGAGATAAAGCGCTATGTTAAATTACAAATTACTTAATTGATAACATATAAGTAGTTAGTATTAATTTTATCCAATGAATGATCTCATTGGCCCAAAGCATTTATCAGCTATAGTATTTCATAACGATACACCATATAAAAACTGTCAACTGAAGAATGGGCCTTAATACACACAGCTCAATCATATGATGAGGCGAAAGATTTTCCAAATTCACGGTTTAATGTTGGGTAATACCGACGATCGCACACAAATAATCAAATGAAATATTCGCTTAAGTGTAGCGAATATAGAAAATATGCATTATATTCTTTTGAAATTAAAGTTGTTGTGCCTAATAATAATATGCATTGTGTAACAATTATATCCAGAAATTCTTATGAAGGTGAAGAAAATGAACGCAATCCAACAACAAGGTTATCACTATCAATACGTAAAACCGTGTCTAAATATGTTGAATGTGGATGGTCACAATCCTAAATTAAAGCAGCATTAATTACCAATTATCCACAACATTCAATTAGTAAAGATAAATTACACAATTTAATAGTTTACTAGTTGATGTTGTATAAGTAGAGGTGTTATTTCTTAAACTATTTATTATTATCATATTAAGAAAATAGGTAATCAGATGTTCCTTTTTTTTGGTGATCATTTCGTAATTAAAATTTTTGGTGATCAAATGTATCTTTTTTTGGTGATCATTTCGCAACAAACATATTTTGGTGATCAAATGTACCTTTTTTGATGATCAAAATTATTCATGCCCATTAAATTTATCAACTGACTGTATGTTAGTTAATCAATCTTCTTTTCAACGCGTCTGACTACATCCGTAAAAGTGTTATCTGAAAAAGATTTATTGATGAAGAAGCATGCCATTACTTAGAATATACGAATGAACTTAACATAGATGTTCTAGATGTGACGTATAAGAAGAATTTTAGAAATGAAAGTTCTTGTTGAATGTCAAAACAAGATAGATAAGCAGAATAAGTAGAAAAATGTTCGTTTCCGACAGATAAAAAGCTGTCTCGCTTTGTTTAAAATTATAACAACTATAATTTCTCTTAAATTTCATGCAAGTTATAGATATGAAACATTGAATGTATACTCATCGAATACATTTTAAAAATAAATTCAATAGATTCTGATACTGTCAACATAAATGGTTTTTTGAGGTCATACTTAACTTAAAAGGCAACTAACATTTTCCATGAATATCATTGCATTATTGAATTTATCAAGAAATGGATCACAACATTTTTTTTTGTTTCACGACAAGTGTTGGGTACACGATAGATAAAATAAAAAGAATGAGAAAGATATTTTATTCTGAACCAAAATTCAGTGAATCATCAATGATTTCCGCTGAGTAGTCGATAATCTCTGAATACGTCATATAATTGTAATGAAATTGTTCAGAATATCGAAAAACATGATTATGGAAAACAGTGGTTTCTAGTAAAAGAAAGAAACACTGTCCAAGCTTTCAATAAATTTCAACAAATAGACTTTTACATGAAGGGTAAATATGCAAGAGAAAACACTTTCTATACAAATCTTTTAGTACTAGTCATTTTTAGATGCCTTACCATTTTTAAAAATTAAATCAACGTTTAAGATATATTGGAAATGGTTGTTTAGTTTTGACTGAAGTGTTGAGCTAAGTTTCAAATAAAGTGTCACTGATAAGAAATAAAAAATAATTTTATTGAAGATATTTTCTTTCAGAGCTGTTGTTCCTATAGAAATACTCTCCTTCTAGAATTCTTAAGTTATACGTCAGTTAAAGTGTTTAGAAAACTGATGATTGAATTTTAAAATTATATTAGTATTATAACTAATCATTTTGCTAAATTTTAAAATGTTATCCGATAGCATCAATAATAGTAATCATTACATTATCGAAAAGAAACCAAATAATGATGTAACAATGAAATGAAACAATTTGTTTCAACTGCAGATACGTAATGAAAATAAGTCTTGTACTCATAACAAAACTCGATATCCGTTTTAGGAGAAATGATGTAAACTTATTGTGTTATTCATGCTTCAAAACTTATCTATTTAAGCTATAAAATGAAAAACGTCTAATTTAAATAAAAGAAAAATCTAATAATTAACTCTGAATTTTGACTTCAAATGTATGTTACACTTATATTAGTGTCTTCGAAGTAGAAAAAAACTTGAAGATTTGATGTAAGTCTCAGAAAAGTAGGATCAGAATAGTGAAATGCGCCTGCATTATGTACCATACAGTTTCGTGCTTCACATCAATTAGTTAATATTACTCCAACTTTCAGATCAACTTTAGATATTTTTCTAACAAATTCATGTTTACTGTAAGTTATAGAAATATCTGTGTAAACTGACATTCTATGCTGAAGAAAAAGTATGATAAAAAAATTCAAATTATTATTGTATTTTCGAATCAAGCTTTGCAACGTTATTATAGAGATTCACTAAGCATTGTATCAAAAACAAATACCTTTAAAAGCAAGTCGAGATGTATCACATTTGCATGCTATTCCATGCCATTTGAATGCTTCTGAGCAAAATGTCGAGTTTTCAAAAAAAAAAGCAAGCTCAAGTCAAAAGTGCTTTGTAAAAAATGTTTGAGTGACATACTATTTCTTTCTTTGTAGAAAAACTGTAAGATAAATGATTTTACATTGAGATTTTATAGAAATCTTTGAAAATTGATATGGGTATGTATATGAATGTGGGATTTGATGAAAGTAAATTTCTTCAGCGACAACCACAGTCAGATTTACTTAAAAAAATAGATTTTTTCTATGACTTTCTTGTTCAGTGCTGGTTTATTAATAAGGTAGAAATAATTAAATTTATGAAAAAGTTATTATATCTTCTGACAATAATTCCCGGAGAGTCACAAAATTCATTTTTTCTTAATTACCAAGAAGAGCTTCTGTATAATACTTAATTACTTTTAAAAGTATAAGTATAAACCTAAACATGAACGTATCGAATCAAAAAGAACGTTCAACTCCATCAGTGGAAAAATTTCTAAGTTTCGTGTTTGTCAAATAACAGTACATCAGTTGTGTTCAAATCAGTTTTTACAACAAATGATTCTTCTGAAAGACTGAAGTTTTTTTCCTGAGAGGAAAAAAAAAGTAATTCCATACAATAAATGGCACAGTTTTATTCCAATAAATTAGATATATTCAACAATTATTCTTAATTTTAGTTTTTCTACGAGTAGATGAAGAAGCTCATTGCTTTGAATATTATGCGGAGTAGACAGCTAAGTGCAAATTAGCAAGAAAAAAATCACAAAACTTATTTGAAGTAGAATGGAAATCAAGTAATGGAAAATTAACCTGAAAATAGTAATATTTATGTAACTCATATTTTTCTACAGAATCCACTGAAGCTATTTTTTTGACAGTGGTTTTCTAAACGAATCAATATATGAAATGAGAACCTCTTTGACATCCTAATCTGAAATTTATTCAGAAACGACATACCATATAATCATTTTATGCATAATCTTTAGCAAGCAAATTTCCTTCTCTTAAAGAAAATAATTCAAACGATGTTCAGATTCTTAAAATGTAGGCCAACAATTTACCTCTCTGAAAGTTTCAAGTTTTTTTCCACTAATTTTTTGTTTATTTACACTTTCGTGATATTCTACAAGGAAATACAAAACAAGCGAAGAGTCGTTGAAGATGTCTCAGACAATACAAATAAATACATTCAGCATAGCGCTATATGCAGAACTATGAAAAATTTTATCATTTTTTGTCATTCATTGATCTCACTTTTGTAGAACTCACGTATATTTTCGAAGAAAATAGTGAGTGCAAGTTTTCATTTCGAGGTTTTGCGGTTCCCCCCTCCCCCCATTACAGACACATAGTAACGGGAAAGAGAACATTACAAACATGCCCCCATTACAGACAGCCTCCATTACAGACCTCAGTTATCACACAAGTAACGTTCATCGACAGTCGATTCACCTGGCCCTAGACTGACGTCATAAGGACACATATGTGTTAGACAGTTATAAGGTTAAGATTAAAAAGTTAATACTAAAATTCTTCTGAGTACAAAAAAGCGCTAATAAAATTAGCGCTATTTACATTAAAAAAAATCACATTTAAAATAATAACATTTTCATACATCATAAAATTCCGTGTTTGTTCTGATTCACTTGTCAACATTTTATTATACGTCATATGCTGATTTGTAATATGGGTACTATATGGTCTTTTGTACCATATTTACCAAAATGGTCACTAGTGCCATAGTTACGTGGTCGTTGTCTCAAAAAAAAAAATAGTAATTTGTGCCAAAAACTGCTCACTCCTGCCATAGTTACATGGTCATTTGTGATATAGTTACATGGTCGTTTGTATCAAAGCAATGGTCGTTTGTACCAAAAAAATGATCATTTGTGCCAAAAAAATGGTCACTTGTGTCATAGTTACATGGTCATTTGTGCCATGTTACCGACAAAAACGATATACGCGCAGACAGATCAATTCCCGTTTCTAGACCCTATCCTTTCAGTCTACGGAACAGAAAACTTTATATTTTATATAATATATCTCGAATTTCATAAATACTCGAAAAAAACTGTTTTCCAGTTTAAAAATAAGACGTCAGGATAATAAATTTCAAAGATATACGTGAGTTCCACATTTCAGCTCCTTTGGAGCTGCGCTGACAAGCTTTTTTAACATTAAGTATGCCAGTCTTACTGGCAACATCTCACGCATTGATAAAAATTTGTTTGTAAACTGCACTTCCTTTAACCTCATGTGATTGCAATCCAAAACATAGCCAGTTTATTATGACGAACCTAGATTGTCAAAGACTACACTCGACATTCTAAACAGGTAAAGATATGAGTATGCTGACAGAAATTTAACCTGTTGAAATATATGGGTAAATTTAAAATTATTTTAACTGTTTAAAGATAAAGTAAAATAACAATGAATAGCCACCCTAACTTCAATGAACATTGAGTTAAAAAGTGGCCCGATTCCGAGTATTGAAACGTACCAGAAAGCTTTAAAATATCGCATATTTTAAATGAGAGAATATGCTTGACATTCGATATTTTAACAAATCGATAGTCAACTTAAACTTCGAAATGCAGCATGAGATAGTGAAGTTGAAAATAAAAGAATCAGAATTTCTTGTTTTCTTGTGAAACACGATCGGAAAGGAGTGTTGAAGTGTTTAGGGGTAGAACTTTGCGCCAATACTCCCCCACCCCCACCCCCCACAGACGTAAGAGACATCCTTAGCAACGCATCACAGACGTGACGGACATCCTTAGCAACGAGACATCGCAGACACGTTAAGAACGGCTTGTCACAGACGTGACAGACACCCGTAGCAACGGTCGATCACAGACGTGACAAACATCACAGACCGTCTCAGACATGCTTAGCAACGTCTTTTCCATCATAGACATTCTTAGCAACATCTTCTCCATCACAGACCGTCGCAGAGAAGGTTTGGACCCGTTACAGACAGGACTTTGTACCCATCACAGACCGTGACAGACAAGGTCTGAACTCACAGACACGTTTTCGACCTCTCACAAACCGTGACTGACAGGACTCAGGAATGATTATAGACTGTGATAGAAGACTTCAAGGAAATATCAGATATGATGCACAACTAACATATAATTGAAGCATATATATGGAGTATTATCCTACTGAGTGTCTGTAATGTAAGGTAAACGATTATGAAGAAATGTACATCAGTATGCATAAAAACAACAGCTTTTGGAACAACAGCTATAGCAGATGCGTCACGTTTCACATTTTTAATCCCGCAAGGGATTGCGTTAACAGCTTTTTTTATTATATTCACATTCTTACAGAGCTTGCCACACTCTGTCGAAACATATGGGGCATTCTTTGCAATTTTTCTAGAAATATTTGTTAGAGGAATACCAGCGTGATTTTCTAATTTTATATTTTCAAGAAAGTCAAAAAAGAAATCACTGAAAAATTGTCATAGATATTCCTATTCAGTTAAGTAAATCTTTCAATCACGGAAATAACAATTTGCCGGAATAGCTTGAAAGATAGTTCAATATCTCAATTAAGAAAAACAAATATGACTCAAGGAAATGACTTTTGTAAGTGCATATAGCATCAACACAAGTGGAGAACAAGATAATTTTCTTATCATTAATGAAACTAGTTTTCTTGGTCTCTGAAAACAACTAAACTTGTTAATGAATTCAATTAAACTGTTGAATTTACTACGAAATATTGTACTCGAATACCAAACATATGATTAATGCTCATTGTAAAAACATTCTTTCAAATTACATGTAATTTTTTCGTTTGTTCATATATAATTTGATAGAACTTAAAAAGTTGATCACGAGTTTTCAGCTTTTCAGTCAAATTTTTGAAAAATACTATATTCTGAATCAGCCTGATAAACTGAGAAAAACGGTGTCATTCGAATAAATGTAGACCATAGACTATTTACTTTTTTAAAATTCTTTTCTATTGTTCAAAAAATCTACATTTTTCAAAATTGTCCTTGTATATGTAAAAATACAAGAATTTGATAGATATAGCCTATATAGAGACAAAGAAAGTGAAATTTCACAAAATTACGATCATTGATACATATTTTTCGTACAAGGATTCTATTTCTATCCGGAGAAATTCGAATAACACCGTTTTACTCAGTTTTTTACATTGATTAGGAAAATAGCATTTTTACAAATTTCAAAGAAAAACTAAAAAAATTATATTTGTAGTGAAATTTTGCATTTTCGAATTCGTTTTTTCAAACGTTCTAAAAGAAAGAAAAAAAAAACTTTTACCACTAATTTTTGTCATATGACATGTTGAAAATATTAAAACCAATGCAAAAGAGTTTCTAATTAAAAAACTGATCACTTCTCTACTTTTTTCGTAAGTGCGAGACGAAATTTATTCAGAAAAAAAAACAAACACATAAAAAAGATTAATTTTAATTTTAATTATTTTTTTTCTATTCAACTTCAAAAATAAATAAAAGAATATTAATTTTGTAAACTTTCGTTTTAATTTAAAACTACAAAATCTTCGTAAAAACATCTTCTATAAAACAAATGACTTCTTTTTTCTCTAGTTTGAAATGACTATACCACGAGACGCTCTCGTTATACTTTCGTATTAAGCAGTTTTCTTCTTCAAAAGTTTGACATTTCAGACATTAGAACTAATAGTACTTTCTCTCGTGTGTGAGAGTCAAAAATCTCTTCGAAAATGACAACTCTTTTTTTCTTTGTTCATTGTAGTCTTTCCCAATATTCCAATCAATGCTCGATGGTCACAGAATGGAAAGACCGTTGCTGCAAAGAATGGAGAAGACAGTGCTACAAATCAACTCTACAGTCCTTACGGTCTCTTCGTTGATAATGATCAAATGATGATCATTACTGATATCATGAATCATCGTATTGTCCAATGGAAGATGTGCGATAAGAATGGACAAGTTGTAGCTGGTGGGAAGGGCCAAGGAAATCGTTTGGATCAATTGTATCATCCAACTGATGTGCTGATTGACAAAGAGACTGATAGTCTCATTATCTGCGATCGGGATAATCGACGAGTTGTACGATGGTCTCGTCGTTGTGGCATAACCCAAGGAGAAATTCTCATTGATAACATCGCTTCTTTTGGATTGTTCTTGGATGATCAGAGATATCTCTATGTCTCTGACATCGAAAAATATGAAGTAAGACGATATCAAATAGGAGACAAGAATGGAATTATCGTAGCTGGTGGAAATGGTCAAGGTGCTGATCTCAACCAACTCAACCATCCAACCTACATCTTTGTCGATCAACAACAGAATGTCTACGTGTCAGACACCAGCAATAATCGTGTAATGAAATGGAATAAAGATGCAAAAGACGGCATTATCGTTGCTGGAGGTCAAGGTGAAGGAAATAATCTGACACAATTGTCTGCTCCTTGCGGACTCTTCGTCAATACGTTGGGTACTATCTATGTTGTAGATCACGGGAGTCATCGAGTAATGCGTTGGAGTGAAGGAGCAATACAGGGTACTGTCATTGTGGGTGGCAATGGTAAAGGAGAAGGAGCGAATCAGTTCAATTTTCCCCGTGGTTTGTCTTTCGATCTGCAAGGAAATCTTTATGTCACCGATCCGGGAAATAGTCGTGTTCAATTTTTTTCGATTGAATAAATTGCATTTAAATGGAGAAAATTTTTCTTCAATTTCTATTCACGCGCGGGAAAACTAACATCATTTGTATGCACCCACACGGTGACATGCGTCAGTGAGCTTGGGGTCCGATCATGCTGCCACAGACACCAAGACAATTTCTGGCCGGATTTTTAGGGGCTGCTCGGAAGTCCTTCATAGAAGACTCTATAACCCTCAAGTAACTTAACTCCACCCCTCTATATCATAGCTCAACTCAACTCAATAAGACAAAAGAAAAAAACCTTGACTCGCTTGTTAATGTCGAATGATGACACAATGCGATGATATAGATGACGAAAAGAAAAAAAAATAATGGAAAGTCTTACTACCCTTCATAAATAATAGAAAAGAAAAAAAGAATAAAAGTGAAAACGAATACCTAGATTATCTTTTATCGTATTGAGTCCAATTGAATTGATTAATTTTCTATTGTCGAAACCAACCTAAAATATAAAAAGAAAAAGATTAGTATTTGATTCAATTACTTGCATGATTTTATATGGAAGATCATTCATATTTATATGTCAAAAAGTATTTTCTTTTCGTCAGAGAACGATGAAGAAACGAAATTAATTAGTAGAGGGTCCGTAAGAATACCGACCATCGTAGCAGCGGAAAATTTTTAGATCTTGACTTTGATCATCTCATAAGAAAATCCATAAAAAATTATTTAAAAAAAACCAAAATATGAACTCATTTTGATTTATCTATAAGAAAATAGCAGGTACTCATTTTTTTCGACTTTTCTTATCAGATCCTAAAAATTGATTTTCTCAATCCTGGTCGTATTTTTTGATTTTGTCCTCCATCTTTTGGCGGGTTGGGACGCGAAATATCTCAAATGAGAGGGAATAAAATTCTATACAAAATAGACTATTTCTATTATTTTGTGGATGCGATTTTTCATGAGAAAATAATCAAATTTGAAAAAAAACGGGTGTACAATTCCAGTCATCAAATTTCAGTGTCATCGACGTATGTTCTATCAAAGTAAGGGATCCCCGATTGAATTTTTGATATGGTGTAGCTGTACTCATGGCGTATGTTTTGGCATATTCCTCATTGAAAAATTTGGTACATTTACAGAATGAGAATACTATTTATATGAACAACATAAAGACAGAACGAAAAAAATTATTAGAAATGAAGATAACACTATTGAATGAATAAGAGTGTTCATAAAAGACGCTCTCTGTTTATAACAGATGTCCTTATATTCAAAAAAGACTTCATATGCAGATAACAATTTTATTTAAAAAATATATATATACAAGAAGGTGTGCCGTAGTTTGGTCGAAAAGAAAAATATCGAAAGGAAAAATGTAGAAAATGTCGAAAGAACAAATGTTGAAGGGAAAAATGTGGAAGGAAAAATGCCGAATGGAAAAATATCGAAAGGAAAAATGTAGAAAGGAAAAATATTGAAGTGGAAAAATGTCGAAAATTTTAGCTAACATAACATTCTTCATTTTTTGATTCATATTAACATTTTAACATAGGTCATATACAAGCCAAGAAAAAAAAGAAATAAATTAGATGGTATTCGAGTTTCGACTCGAATACGAAATGCGGTGCGAAGCACACGTGCCGAGAATCCGAAAAACGAATTTCGTATCGAAATCGAATAAACGGTCTAAATATTGTCGGAATTGTTTCTTACATTCTACGTCAAGGTTCAAAGATAATTGAAGTTTTTTTGAAGTAGGGATAAGAGATTAAAAAGAAAGTTTTTTTTCGAACAGCT
>CAJNOP010001048.1:42191-57546 GCA_905250075.1 Rotaria sp. Silwood1
ACGTTAAAAATGAATGAGTCTGTTAAAACAGCGTGCGGGTGTGAGTATGGGCGTTGGGTGTGGGTGCTGGTGATCGAAGAAGAGAAACCCACACCCACACTCACACCCATACCCTCACCCACAACCACGCCCACACCCACACCCACACCGACACCCACACCCACACACCCACACCCACACCGACACCCACATCCACACACCCACACCCACACACCCGCACCCACCCACACCACACCCACCCCCACCCACACCCCCTTGAAAACACTGTTCTAGTTTTTTTTTTTTATTCATTATTTTTATCAATAAATGCTTGAAGAGGAAAATAAGACATTATTTAACCGTTTGCCCCCCACAACAGTTCCAGAAGAGACACTAATAAACCAATTAGTGAAATGGAGTACTGTTATCTTTAGTAGTTCAATAGTATCATCAGATTGGCCAGGATCCTTTACATGTATGCACGGTGATTTGGCAACTCCAGTTGCCATTGGGGGTAAGGACATGAAAATCACTTTTTTAGTTCTTTGAAAATAGTTTATTGTTTTCGAAAAAAATATCATATATTGTTGTATTCTAACTATACAAACAATAAAAGCCTAACACATAAAAAATACTCTTCTTTCTCCTACAACACGTGAGCATCTGAAGCAAGTCTGTATGCAGATAATCTTTGATTTTCTCGAAACAAATAAACCGAAAAGTAAAGAGCATAATTATTGATACGCTATTCTTTAACGTGAAACATAAGAAGATCTGCAAGAATTACGGTGTGAGTATTAATGCTGATGTGAGTGTAGTTCGAGTGTGTCCTTGTCCAAAATTTGATGCTTATAGTCATCTACATCTGTTCCAAAGATCTATATAACAGCAAATGATATTCGTTTTTATAAATAATGGCAGTCTGTTTACCTATTTGTATGTCAGCGCAAAAACTTCTCGTATTTAGAAGAGAATTTCTAAAATTGTTTTTATGTCCTCCCCCCCCCCCCCCCCCAATGGCAACTGGATTTGCCATTGCATGTAGTCAAAGCTTACGTTCGACTAATCTTCTTGAGGAGTTTGAAAAACATTTCGTTCAACAGCAGCAACTTTCGGCAACATTTATCGCATAAAATATCAACAAGATATGTATTGTTCATAAATAAAAACAACAAAAGAAGAACAAAGGGTCCTTTTTTTAAATAATCGTCTATTCTTCTCTTTTGTAAGTTTTGTGTCTTGGAAACAGAGTTATGATTAAAGGTTTTCTTTTTTGCCCATTGGTAGCTTAGGAAGTTTCCTACAGAAAATATGCAAGAAGATTCTTAATACTCCAAGTACTAAATTTTTTTCGGTATTTCTAAAAATCGCAATTCCAATTGCCAATGGGGGGTAAAGGTAGTGGCGGAGCCAGGAAAATTTTCTGGGGGGGGGGGGGGGGGGCGAGGGCTCAGCCCCGTAACTGTTTAGGTAGGAAACAGGTTGTACAATATACTTTTTAGGACAATGCATTATAGACAAGAAGAGAAAAGAAAAATATTCAGATTTTTTATTAATCAAGTTTATCGTAAGAGTATTCGACTATCCACATGATTCAATGAAAAAATATCAATTACTTTTTCGAAATCTATCTCAAAATCTTTTTCAATACATAATAAGCACATATCACTCAATCTTGTATCGCTCATTGTATTTCTTGTGTAAGTCTTGATGAGCTTCATCTTGCTGAAGCTGCGTTCACATGTTGTTGAAGATACAGGAACTGGTAATGCTCCAGCAACCATACATACAGCTGTTGGAAATGCGTTTTTATAAGGTGTTAATTTCTTGTACAATCCTGCAATTGATTTTAATTTGTCATCTTTCACCATCGGTTTAATGACATTTAATTCATTTTCTAATAGATTCCGATCACAGTTTAAATGGTCCGCGAATTCACGTAATGAATGAAATTCTAGAAAATTTTCACTCTCTGGATATAAACTTGATAAACTTGTCAATAAATTTAAATTTGAATTTGAAAATCTATCATTTAATTCAATAAGAATAGCGTCAATTAATGGATAATAAATGCTTGTTCGAATTCGATATTCATCATTCCCATCATCGTCACGATGACCGACGGTACTTGTTATAATTGGATTAGCAAAACGAGCAGGTATTGTTCGTGTTCGACATCTTTTTCTTTTTTGTTTTATGTCAATGTCATATGTTTGACAGAATTGAATAATTTGATCGTAAATCGATTTGAATGATTCTTCATTACGTAAATTTTTTTATTTGATCAATGATCGACAATATTAAAACACTAGGTTTACCATAATCAATTGTTCCATTTAAATCCATCCGTGGTAATTAATGAAGAAATGCTATTTTGAAAGACTCACTTTTAAGTTGATTCGAGAAAACTTTAATAGGTCCCATTAATTTGTGTAAGATAAATAGAGTACAAATAAAAACAGGTTCTTTAACAGATATAAGCAATCCTCTAGCATTAACTGAACGTGAATCGTCGTCTGCAATAATATTTTCAAAAGCTTCAACTACAGCTGAATAATTTTGAATAAGTGAATTGATAGAATCCCATCTAGAATCCCATCTTATATTCGACCACCACTTTAACTTTGCTGTGGTGTCTAAAATAATAACGCTATCTGTAAAGCGCACAATAAAAAAAAACATATTTACCTAATTTCAACTTTTGTTGTGCTTTTTGAAAAAATTCGTTACAAATTGCAGAGCAAGTAAAAAATGAACAAATTAAAGACATAATAGCATAAAATTCATCTATGTAATGCACCACTTTGGAAACATCCACTACTACTAAGTTCAATCGATGTGTAAAACAATGAATATACACTCCTTTGGGCATATACTTTTCACGCATGATTATTTGCAACCCAGCAAATTTACCAGACATCACACTTGCTCTGAAAAAAAATATAAGATCAAAAATTCATTTTAAATTTAAAAGATCTTTCCTACCCATCATAACACTGAGCTATACATAAATCCAACTGAATATTGTGTTGCTGTAAAAATTTTACTATTTCTAATGATAAACTTTCTGCATCGAATTGATGCAGACGCACAAATCCCATAAAATATTCTTTAAGTGTATCATTATTATTATCAGATGGATCATTTACTATTCGAATGACAATCGAGAGTTGTTCATGACCACTAACGTCGCGAGATTCATCAGCTATTAAAGCAAAATATTTTCCTCTGATCTAAAGATAAAAATTTTAGTAACTATTGATTTCTTGATGGAGAATTACAAAAAATTAATTACTAAGTTACTGATTTGTTCACGAACTGTGTTTGCCATAATATCAATAAGTTCGTTCTGAATGTGATGGGATAAATAAGTCGCATTTTGTGCTGAATCTTCTAAAACAGCTTTACTTATTGGATCAACATCAGAAGACCAGCGTAATATTTCTAATAGATTACCAAGATTTGATGAGCTAGATAAATAAATAAATGAAACTATGCTTCAGAAAAATTAACGCTTACTTTTCGTTTTCATTATGACCATGAATAGGAATCATTTGGCGACAACATAATAATAAAAGAGATGCAATCTTTATCAAACGAGTTCTGTTTTGACGAATATGTTGAATGCGGCCTGAATCTAAAATGTCTATAACTGTTTGGTTTGTTTTAATACGTTGTTGATGTGATAAATAATTGGTTGTTGCGATAATATGATTTTAACTTTTAATGTGTTGATCAAAACCCTTTGTTTTCTCAAGAGCACATTTCTATTTTCGAAAACCATCAATAACAAAAACATCGTCTTTTTTTCGTTTTGGTGCTGTGGTATCGCCAAAATGGCGACAATTATAACAAAATACAGAATCATTTTTTTTGAATATTCAAGCCAAGGTCTTTCATGATACCAACGGGCTTGAAAAGAACGATTATCTTCATTTATTGGATATTTGTCCAATATTGGTTGACATGGTGGATCAATATGTGAACGATTAATATCATCAACTACCGGATTAATCTGTACAGAATTATTAATATTATTTAAATTCACCAGTGCAACATCATGAACAGGTATCGAAATTAAAGATGAAGGAGTTGGTGAAGATGTAGAAACAATAGAATCATGGTTAACGTTGACGGAGTTTAATGCATCATCTCGAGATTTTGTTTTCTTTTGTACAGAAAAATAAGAATCAATTGATGATGTTCTACGTTTATTACTATCCATGAAAAAATGTGAATAGATTTCAATTCTTAAAAAAAATAATTGTCTCTGTAGAAATCAGTGATATAGTGTTAGCACTGGTTACTCAGTTTATTATCACTAAAATGAAAAAGTGTGTTTATTTATATGTACATAGGATCATATGTTGAACAATAGTACAAAGAATGATGGTCACAGCAGACGTGTTGAGCAATAGTACAAAGAACGATAGTCACGCCAGACGTTGAGCAATATTGTTAACAACGATGATTGCGCCAAATGTAGAAAAGTAGACTACTGAAAGATAATATGATCATCAGGGGTCATCTCGATAACATATACCAGAAGTAAATGATTACTCATTCCTACAGATAACATTAAACAACACAATTGAATACGCATTAAACAATGACATAAATGGAAGAAAAGAAAAAAAATCGATCTGTTATATACAACAGGCTAAATGTATCGGACAGTTAAGAATAAACTTTTTTATTCACATTGCACTTGATTTCGGATCTCGCTTCACAACATAATTAGACCCAACAATTTTCGTTTTTGAAGCGATTCAAATATTTCTGGGGGGGAGGACTGAGCCCCCCCCAGCCCCATCACTAGGTAAAGGGTTAAATTCTTGATTATTTTATTTACAAAAAATATGAACTATAATTAGCAATAAGTTTTAGAAAAAAATAGTTCTATAAAATATTTGAAAACGATTATCTACGAAATTCAGGATAACCAGGTTCAAAAGTGATTGTTATTCTTTCACCGGTCGAATAGAAATTAAATTGTATATCTATTCGTTTTTGTTCTTGATGTATAAATAATTTTGTTTTGTCAGGGATTTGATTTTGAACAACTCTTTCAATATTTAAATATTTGTCTACATAGTCTAATAATTCTTGTCCTGTATATTTATACCAACCATAGTATTTATGTCTCATGCGTTGTACTAATGAAAAGAGATAATGAGATGTTGTTTCAAATGTTCTATAAAATTCGGGATTACAATCATTTGCAAAACGAAATGAATAGATGGTTAGTGAGTTGATGAATATTCGATCAGCTGTATAAAGCCAAACGAGGGAATGTACTTCTTTATTGTTACATACAGGAATGCCATATTGTAGATTATTTTGAATAATATTTTCGAATGGTACATGTTTAATATTAATTAATAATTGTTTGAACAATAAATCATAGAATTCACGATAATGATCATCTTCCTAATCTATTACAGCATCTCGAGTTTCTTCAATAGATAACTGCTTAAGAAATTGTTTCTTTGGCATTTTACTTCAATAAAACTCTACGAAAAAGAATATAATTTGTATAGACTTTTATAATATGAGAATAGATTAGATTTTTCCAAGGAATCCATCATATAAAAAATACCCATTTGGAAAAAAAACCACTTGTAAACTAAATAAAGTAAGATTGCATAAATCGACTTTTTTTCTCCAGTGTATAACGACGCAGTGACTAAACTGACTCGTAAGCAAATAAATGTTAATAGTAACGAATAGAATTCAATTCATCTTGGCTGAAAGAAGAATAGAAAAGAAAAACATGCCTGTTTATGAGTTGTTTTTTACTATGAAAAAGCGTGTGAACAAATTTCATTATCAGTGCTGAGATAGGAACAATAATTTTTCTTAGATTTTTTAGATCTCGGTTAACGTGAAAATCAGAAAGGGAAATGATATTAAAAACTGATTCTTCCAAAAAAGTGTTATGTTATCTTTTCTTCATGTTTATACTCTCAAAACTATTCTCTTTCAAATAAAACATGTCACGATTAAACTGATATCACATTATTGGGAAATAGATTTTAACAGTATTTCAAAAAGTTTTGCATTGTTTATCAATTAAATATGATAATAATAATGAATAGATATCAGAAAACATTAGATAAGTTCATTCATAATTAGTGAAAAAGTAATTCAATTAATACAATTATAATTTTCTCAGTGATCATTACTTTAGAAATGATTAATTCGCAATATATTATTATAATAATCTTCTTCTTTTGATTGTTTTCGTCTGTTTCATCGATCTTGTTGATGTACTGTTATTATTATTTCTTCTTAAATTATTTAATGAATGAACTAAATAACTTTCTTTACTTAACTGCAGCTTTTAGAACTGTTTCTTTTCGAGATTCGTTGGACTTTTTAAATAAATTTCGTTATTTTTTTTTGTTTCGAAATTTATTGGAATTTTTTGAATAATCTTCGTATATGTTACTACTCCAGAACTTATAATCAGTTGTGAATATGGAAGACTTGTAAAATAAACTCTTCGTGACTGAATAATGTTGATGTACCAGTTGATATGTGTTTTCAATTTAGTTTAGATGCAAATTAAATTGTTTGTAGTTCGCAGTTTACTAATTAAAAATTGAGTTAATTAATTATTATTTCTGTTGTTTTTGGAACTTAATGCAAGATTTAATTACATAATCGAAATAATTCAAGTTTAAAGAATAAATTAGATTGTCAATTATGAAAATTTATTTTAAAATCATAGCAAAATGATATTCCTAGAATAACATATTCGCCATAGATCTAGTGGAAGAAAATTATGCGTTATTATAAGAAAGGATTTTTAGTAGGAATAGCAATCGAGGTTTTTTTGTTCCTATGGCACAAAGATTTTTCAATAAGTATTGATCTGCTTATTCAGAAGATTAACCGAAGTTAGAAAAGGAAGAATAGATCGAATAAAATTTCTAGTCTTCGATTTATTAAGTAAATAGTCATTACTTTAACTACTGATCCATTTGATGTTCTGCGTTCGTTGTAAACATCTTAACACAACGACTATCCATAAAGATCGACCCTTCTACACGTATAATGAATTCGTTGCAGATAGAATAGATTTACTGGCAGAACAATGATTCTTTGAGGAATAACTTGATCTTAAAGAGTTTGTATAATAGCCTCTATACTACCATAATGTTTTTAAAGCCAATAATCTGAAAAGAAGTTAACTGAACAATTAATTCATTTTATATAGAGATGCTTTTAGGCTAATCATATTATAGATTTCATTTTTTTTCATAATATTCAATCTAACTGAACGTTGATAAAGTTTGACATGTAAATAATAATTGAATATTTTTATTTAAGATTATATCACATTACAAAATGTGGAATACTGATTGAAACTTATATTTAATAATGATAGTTATTTCTGACAGCACGCAGAAAACGAAATCATAGCCTGAGTTCTGAAAGCATTAAACCAACGAAAAATTGAAATTACAAAAAATTATTTCTGTGATATACTAATGACACTGAGTGTTACAGAGATGAAGAAAAGTATACTTAATAAATAATGAATCTTTTCCAGAAAAAGAGATTATATGAAAAATCAAAGTGTAACAACGCTAATCTATGTATATGATTTCCTATTTTAGTAAATAATAATCATGATAAATAGTATCAGTTGTGTGCTATTATATTGAAATTTCTTTTTTATTGTAACTTTGCATTAACTCAGCATGTGAAGTATATGTATTGATCAAAAACTATGGAAATATTCAATTAATTAATTCTGTGTAATAGTAATATTTATTTTTAATAGGACATATCTATTTGTTTCTATGCTATCATAAAATTACTCAATAAAACTCTCTAAATATATTAACAACTCTTTACTTTACAATATCTGTCTAGAGTTGAATACAGATACAGATAGTTATCACCAATGTCAGGTGAAAAAACATTCGAACAGCATATAGTATTTGTTTGAGATTGAGTTTTGCTTTGTTTCATGAAACAAAAAACTGAAAATTGATATTTTTTAAAAGATTCATTATTTCTAAAACGTGTTATTTACCGTTGCCATAGATATCATCAATAGGTGAAAGGAGCGGCATCATTTATTTTTGTTGGAAAAAGACGAATCATTGTGAAGCCAGTATATGAAGAAAATAACTGCTGTATTTATCCTATTGAAGATATAATCATAGTATTCGTCATAGTGAAACAACATTGACCATGACCTTGGCATATCATAAGCAATGGTTATCTTTTAGGTATACTTTTAGTCTCAGAATACAAAAAACTTCAATTCAAGCAAGATTATCTCTTTTATTGCTAGATTATATATGACAATCGCAATACGATTCGCATATATGAAAAGCTTTAAAAACTGAAACAATCGGAATTTTATTCATTTCACTAAGCTTGTAGTTTTCATACAAATAACCACAAACATATCACAATAATTGATAATTTTAAACCAGGCCCGTGTGGCTCAGTGGTTAGAGCATTGGTCTAGTAAGCTAGGAATCGACAGTTCAATTTTATCCTCGGAAATAAAAAAGAACACTTTTTTTTCTTCGCTATTTAACAGAAATAGATTTTATATAACTATGTTTGAAATTATTTTCGATATAAGTATTGCAAATAGAAATTGATTCAGTAGTGTAATATGAGCTGAAATACAGCAACCACATCGTATAATATATATTGCCTATATAAGGATGAGAAATTAAGAAGTTTGCATTGATCATGTATTTGATAATATTCACAAGTATTTTTAACCTTTCGATATTGAATAAATTCATTTAATCGATAGAATAGTTTTAAAATACTGAAATTTTCAAGCAAGTGTATCGATTACACAAACGATTACTGTTTTCAATCAATCATTTTTGTAAGTTTGTTTCAGATAAATCATTTAAACTTCTTTGGCATTATAACATAAATTCATCTATGTTAGACTATGTCATCTTGATATTCTAACGTTTCATGGGTCCACACTAATGATTCTTTAATATTATTTCAAGCAATCAAGATTAATCTTGAAATAAAAACAATCGTTTCAATCCTCACATAATTATTTAGATGAATTACCGTAAAACTCCATTTTTAATTTATTATTAATTGAAGGAGCCTATATTAATTTTTTATAATGTTGAATTTAAAGAAAATATGATGTGCTAAATCGAACTTTAGTGATTACTGTTGGAAAATAAATTTGATCGAATTTTTGGATGAAATTTTTTTCGTGTACTAAGTAATCGATGAAAGTGAATAGATTTTACTTCTCTAAAAGTTGGACTGCTATCTTATTTTTACTTGCTGCCAAATTTTTATTATATTATTGAACAAATTTATAGGACGTCCACATGGGAGATGCTAAATAGTGCTTTAAAGAAACAAGATGGTAGTTTTTACATAAGTCAGCTGCACTCTAAATTGTAAATAAAACAGAAGGTCAATCCTTGTCGTAACAGGAAGACTATAGCTCTTCTAAATTCAAATTAATTATTTTTTTTTTCATCAATAAAATAATAGATATTTTAAAACATTTTGGTGCAACAGAAACCTTTCCATGACATAGTGGTATAAAACCCGTCTAAGATGAAAAAAAAAGAATGCCTTTGGCTTGTTTTCTATACACTGTGCATTTCAGCAACCGATTCAAGTATTCACAATATTATTCTTTCACACAAGAGATTTGAATAATACACGATTTTTACTCCGTTGACTGTAGACATTGAAATACATTTTGTAAATAAAATTCAAAAGCAATCAATATTGATTATTAGCGCGCTACTGTTCGATTGTACTTGTCAAAATCTAAGGAAAACTTTAGGGAACCATTATGTGTCCTTGATTTTCAGAATAGTTGTTTGGATAACAGTCAACCGAAAATGAGTGATCGAATTGGAAGAACTATTCATGTAAAAGCTCGATAACACATAGTTCATTCAACAGCCACTAATCAGATCTTTGACTAAAATTTATTTTTATGTGAATTTTATCAAACATTTTCATAGCTTCATATGTGAACTGTTTATCCAATTTTTATTTGCAGACTGATTTTATTATGATATTTGATGAATGCTATCGAAGGGCTACCGAGATCAGTGGCAATTGCTTCCATTCGAAAAATTATTTTCAAGTTTTGCTAGCAAAAGTCTTGAAAATAGACCACATACTACTGCTAACAAACTTCAAAACTCGTCTTTTTGATCAAAAAATCTCCTAGATTGGTCGCTGATCGGGATTCTATTTTTTGGGATTTATCTTTTCTGCGAGATTAATTTAACAGAAATTTAATAATTATGATCGTTTCACAGTACACAAACATTCACATCCACATCTACACCTTGTATGCATTGAGAAATTATATGGAATTTACTTCAAAGTGCTTAGAAAATTATTGAAAAGTTCCAATAAATCCCGATAAAACTCGTTATGACCATGAAAAGTTAGTCCATCATTTAAGGTTATTTTTTTTAGATACAGCCCTAGTGAAACATCTTGTAAGCAAGATCTGGAAATCTTGGAACCAATAAGCAAGATCTTGAAAAGATTCGGAAAAGCTCATATGTATGTGAATATCTTGGTTGTATCGGATAAATCTGCACTAAGGATCTTGTCAAGATCATAGAAAAGGCATCATTTACTATTATCTTCTCACAAGATCTTGAGTAAAAGAACGATATCATTAGTATTTATGTGCTGACTAGTCATTCACCGTTCTTTTTATGCATATATAGCCGTATATAAACAACGTGTTTGAACATGTGAAGCATACATTTTCAAAATAAGTTTTTTAAAAACTATTTCTCGAATGTTAATTATTCGAGAACATACTGATCTCGATCAATCATCGAGGGCCTACCTGGAAGCAGTCCAATGGAGATCGAGCCATCTCAAGGTCAGTCAGATTCCAAGGTCTGACTTGCTTCAATTATTTGAGATAGGAATAATTCAAATGAAAATAAATTGAAAAAGTGTGATAATATGATTTTACAGACAAAAAAATTCGCTTTATGATCGGTTCGAGCCATAGCTTCAGAATAAATCATGTATTATATCGCAAATCACGACGTACGAAACAGATTTCATCGTAATATGTCCCAAGATCTAATGAATCCATTCGTAAGATCTTATTAATCTGTGCCCATGATCCTAAATATCTGTAAAAAAGATCTTACTTATCTGGACCCAAGATCTGATTCAAGATCTCGGTACAAGATAATATGATTATCTTGTACCTAAATTTTCAAGATCTGTTAACATTTCTGTACCTTGTATCTTGCCCAAGATCTTGCTTACAAGATGTTTGACTAGGGAGATTTTTCAACTGAATATTTCGAACTCAAATTTCATGAATATTATCAACGGATTGTCAAAAATTCTCGAAAGTTGTTAGTTTTTAGTTTGGATCCACATTTGTCTTTCTGCTCCTGGAAATGTGAAAGATAATTAAAGTAAAGGAACTCTTACGAGTAATGTAGATAGACAAAGGAAAGTAGATAATGTGTGTAATAGAAATATAATAGCTCATGGAAGTTATGCAAGTAACAAATATACAGCATCTAATGAAGGTTTTGAATATATACGAAGTGATTGGGCTGAATCATTCAATTCTACCAAAGAAGATATTTCCCGATCTTGCAACATACTATTAGAACTCTTTTATTTTATCCTTAAAACGCATCACCGAGTTTTTATCAGAGCTAACTCTCCATTAAGCCCATCAAACATAACAGAATTTTATCCAAAAATATTAGCGATCTAGTTCCACGAGTATGCCATAGAATATTGATGCATAGAACTACACACATTCTCACACTATCTCTTTTGTTGCAGGTGCTATGGAATTTCAATTAGTATATGTGTATGCATGTGCCTAGAAATAAACTGATACTAACAACACTTAGAAGCTGCATATGTATTCACACTTTACATCCTAGTTTCAGATGTAGACGTTTCGAAGTCTTAAGACATCTATCTGTTGACATTTTGATGAAACTTTATAAGATATTATTGTTGAGAAACAATGGCATGACAATCTGCGTAAGTTATAGACATTTATGAACTCTAATAGGCCCATATTGACTAGCATTAGATTTCCATCTTCTTTATATTGATTACTTCTATTAGCTTATCAACTTGTATAACTCGTTGTGCTCCCAATAACTTCATGGTCATCATTAGATGAATTACTTCTAGTGTTTCTCTCAATAAAAAATTTAGTATAGAACTGAACATTCATAAACAGTATCCAATCGTAAGATTTATGTTTATTATTGCTACCAACATGCAATAGAAGAGATATCCAAACATTCGGAAGTTTAGCATAATCGAATTTCGCTGTTCATGCTATTTTATTCTATTAGTAGTAGAAGTATCAGATGAATAGGATGATGTTCTGCATGTGCTAAAGGACGGTTTCAGATAAGGTAGCATATGAAGTATCATTTCTTCTAGGGTATGGGTGTGGGTGTCGGTGTGAATGTGATGATGTTGGTGTAATAGAAGACTAGACCTGC
The DNA here is from genome assembly GCA_905250075.1 of Rotaria sp. Silwood1. Classification (NCBI taxonomy): domain Eukaryota; kingdom Metazoa; phylum Rotifera; class Eurotatoria; order Philodinida; family Philodinidae; genus Rotaria; species Rotaria sp. Silwood1. The sequence goes on from CAJNOP010001048.1 coordinate 54,677, forward strand.
AGATATCCACAGTAACACACCCCACGCTCACGCCCCACACCGACACCACACACCCACACACCCACACCCCACACCCTAGTACTGTAGCAAAATATTGATTATTCATGTGCTTTTTTTATACCATTGCGATTTATCATGTTGATATTCGGGACGATCTGAAATCGATAAACATAACAATATAACAATTTGAAATCAACGATTTTAGTTCAGATACGGCGTTTTTGACCAGCAGCAATATTACTTAATTTTCTTTTAAGCGATTCATTTTCTCTACACACGACAGAAGATATAAACAGAATGTTTAATGAATATCTCAAAATACATTATTCAAACCTTTTCAAATATGTCACTTCACAACTTTGATTGGCAATAATTTCACGGCTGTTTCGTTTGTTTGCGAGTGATCTAGACAAATAATGATTCTTTGTTGAACTTTAGCATAAGTTTAGAACTTAATTACTTTTGCAATTCATTTTCTCTCTTTTCAATTTTCTCGATTTTACTTCGTTGTTCACTGGTAGTGCGTTCAAGATATTTCTTGTCCCTATGAAACAAAACAATTAGCAAGTTTTTGTTTTTTTTATTATTTCAATCAACTTACTGTTCTAAACGAGCAATAACATGTTCATCATGTTTTCTCTTATCTTCCATTTGACTATGAATTAAACAAAATATGAATAAAAATTAATCTTATTTGTTTAAGAAACGAGAATATTTTCTTACTTGAGATACCATTCAAGAACTTTTCGATATTCAAAAATTGTCGTTGGTCGTAATTTGATATTAAACTTTATTTTATCTTCGTTTGGACATAAAAACCCATTTGAGACCAAATCTTCAACATAATAAAATCTAAATTCATAGTTAAAAATCTGTAAGATGGCAGAATTCGAGAAAAAAAAACAATCTTACGATTTCCATCCATTTTTCCAGCCTGGTTGGAATTGTCCTGTCCCTTGCACTATGTAATTAAAAGCGTTTTCACGAGAATGAACTAATTCGATAGTATAAGTATAATCGATGGGTTCTGGCATTCCACTATTTAATTTCAAGAAGACGGATAATACATTCCGATGTTTATCATTACAATAGTTCTACATATAAACAATGAAATTAGTATTTAAATTTGAAGTCTTAAGATTTGACTTAACTGGATGTACCATGAATGACCAATTTTGATTATAGTCTAAAGAATACTTTTGAACTATTAAGTTATCCCATTGATTGCTCTTTCTTGAAAAACCGTACAGGAGAAATTCATTTGTTTGCCATGGAAGTGCCATAAAACTTAATGAACGAATAGCAACAAAATAATCGGATATGAGAAACTAATCTTACTCCGGGAGAATATTTTTTGTCATGTCAATACTGTCAAAAGTCGAAATCGATTCAATAGTTCTTTTCTCATGTTAATCAGTTCGGTTTCGGTTTTCATGTTGATCACTTGCTCTAACATATTAATCAGATCATCATGTTGCTTGATTTGACCTTTAAGACGAGTTCGTTCATCTAATAAATAAGAATCAAATAGTACAAAAAGAATTCTTATTGTTCAAAGTCTTCTTTTGTCAATTGACTCTTGATTTTCAATAGATCATTTCTTTTCTCCACACAGAAAAAATATCAATGAAATTTAGATTACCCGTTATTCTATCTAAATATTTATCAGCTTCGTTATCAATTTTCATATGTATTAACGTATGTATTTCGTTAAATTCATCACGACGTTGATTCTGATATCGAAGAGTTGTATTCAAAGATTTTTTCTAAATTTATTTCAACAATAAATCATGATTAGAAGTACCAAAAAAAACATTTGTTTTTCTTACATTTTTCTTTTTTTCTGCTTGACCCTTTTCTACAGCACGACGAGCATTATTTATGTGTTCTCGAAGTTCATTAATAGTTTTAGCATAAGCGTCTTCCGATGAACAATAATCATGGTCCACATGCTATAATCAGGAATGAAATGTGGCAAAAAAGATAATATTGCTGGTTCTTACTTTTCCATGAAACACTGGTAACAAACAATGAGCACATATTCGTTGGGAACATGTTTGACAAAAAATTGACAGTTCTTGACGTTCGTGTTCCTTACATCTAAAACGATAATTTATTGATTAGTTTGAAATCAGTAGATAAAGATAATTAACAATCGACTTATTCGTTGTGCCAAGTTTCACTTGATTATCAACTTCTTTTAAGTGATCTGGAAGCCAGAGCACCTTTGTAAAATCTTTTCGAGTCACTTCGATTCTAGATATTTGAAATTTTTTAAAAAGTTTTGTTTTTAAACTTAGAAGTCTATACAAAGTTTAAACAAAACTGAAAACATGGATAATATTGTTCATGCAATGAATCAAAATAAGATTAACCTCATTGTGTAACTTTTTTTTTCATACTGTTAGTTTCCTACCGAAACGAATCTTGAATTCATAACTCACATCTCTGAACGTCTAGTTATAATGATTTCGATAACCTCCGCGAGAATCATACTTTTGTCAAAACATGAGATTTTAACACATCTTTTTAGAAATTTTCAATTGATAGAGTCGAGTGCCTCATAAATTGATATTATATATTGTCTTTGATACATTGCATTAGCATCAGACTGATGCATAATTGTCTTGCTTTGTGTATTCATGGACACGAACAAAATTATGAAAGTTTTCAGATGACAATTATCTCATCCAATAATAAAACTTACCAACAGTGTGGACATTTAGGATCGTGGACTAATACTAACTAGTAAAATAGTCACAAGTTTATTCAAAATCATACATTAGAACGTAGGATATCTTAGGTCAGGATTCGAGTTTTTCCCGAAAGGATTCGCTCCACTCAGCACTCCAACTTCGAGACCCAACGCT
>CAJNOP010001049.1:0-18809 GCA_905250075.1 Rotaria sp. Silwood1
ACTGAAGTCGATACTCATTGATAAATATCTAAAGGAATCTATATTAAGGACAGTATGAGAGCAATATCCACAGATCTCGAGAAAAAAGAATAACTTTAATTCGTAAAGAGAACATAGAAAAAAACATCCGTATCATTAGCATGAAGATATAGTATGCCTCCAAAAAATTCTGAACTCCTATGGTTGACAACAACTGAGGACATCATTTGTGTGCAGTCACTCTAAAAATGTCTCTTTTGCGAAGGTTTTAGATAAAAAAAATCATATTTGGGCATACTAATGATCGTCATATGCCGTTTACGCTTCAATGAGTCTTGTTCTCGAAATTATCATCGGATTTAACAGTTAACAAGTAAAGAGCATGTCATACATGTAACATCATGCTGTGCAGCCCCAGATAATTTCTGAAATAATTAAGATGAAACGTTTTCACACCAAACAAACGTTGATGTTCTTTTATTTTATATTAAACGACATGAATATGCATATGGCAACACATATTAACTACAAGTTTTCATGGCATAATAAAATATCGAATTCTAGAAATACTTTTGAAAACATTCCTCATGAGATGTTATTGTTTAAATACCTGAAAATGGAAAAAAACCAAGTCGACTTCATTTTTTATTTTTGAGAAACATGAGATCACAATGGTTGACTTACACGTTACATCTAACCTAATTTTGATCTGAAAATTCAACCAAACTGGCGATGGATTATCAATACAATTTTTGAATAAAATTCTAATTTCTCATTATTATGAAATCAACTCTTATGAAAAACAAATATAGTGGTTTTCTGACTTATAAATATCAATATTAATAAATATTTTAAGGCTTTAGTGATTAGATCATCAGCTATGCAGATATTATACCGATGAGTACATATTTTCAAAAATCATTTATAAAACCGAATAAGAATTCTAAACTTTATCCAATAAGACCACATTATTGGTGACAACTTTATTGTTACAGACAACATTTTGAGTTAGATAAGCTACATGTCGATAATGAAAGTAATGAACTCTAGTCTTTGACGAAAATTGTTCACTATATATTTAACTAAATAAGAGCAACGAAAATTTTTTTGCAATTTCTAGTAATTTATATCAATCATATTGAAACTGCAATAACATGCAAGGTGACCTCCTAAGCTGTGATCCCAAGATATTTTGCCCATAGATACTGTATGGTGTCTTAGTGAAAATCCTAAACGGATTTGGTTATGCACGCTTTAATTATGCTCCTATTGTGTAAAATACAATATAAGAGTCTGGTTTTATCTTTTAGTTGTGGTTTAATATATTATATTAATGGATGATTTCAGTCTTTAACTCTTTCATGACCAAAGTATAGGATTCTGTTTTTGTACACTACTCATCTTATATTTAGTTTGTGATCGTTTATGATTGTCTTCTACACCTTTCAATACAAGGAAGGATGACAAAGTTACAAAAATATTAATTGCTAATATCGAATCTATATTGAATAATGTATCATATTCTCGATCTTGATATTGATATTGAACCGTTGAGTAGAAAACAAATTTTGATTTGAGAATTAAAAAAAATGTATTTTCCAACATCAACTTTCATTGGAATATATAAAAATGCCAGAAAATTTTAGAATAAAGTGAATTAATTCCTTTACACAACCTGGAAATCGATGCTATGGTCATGAAAAAAACTAAAAGACTTAAGTCATTAATACAATATATTAAATAACAAGAGAAAGTAAAAGCTCAGGCTTTTGCACTATATTTTAACTAAAGCACGTTCTTTTTCAGTAATACATATTAAACATAAGAGGAGTAAAAGTAAAGTGGCCAAATATCATTAAAATATACGAATAAGTTACTGTCGTTGTATGAAAATTTGTCGATATTAGATTATTGTTTTTGAATTGAAGAGTTATCGACGAACAACTGTATATATCTCTTTAAAAAAAACAAGTATACGACTGAATCTAACTGAAAAAAAGAATGATTTTTGGAAGAATTTGCTAAACATGCCTCTACGTTATAAATTTCAGTTATTCATCGTTTCTTCTAAATATTAACAATCACTTCATGTCATAAATAACTCGTCCATATTTCTTATCCAATGGCGATAAAAATTATTTTTACACCATCTCAAGTATTCAAGGCTCTCCACATATTGTCATCAATCAAATTTTATTGACTCTTATCGGCGTTTTTCATCATGATTTCATGTAATCCTGTGAATAATGTCAAAAATAGACGAATACCATTTATCAATTACTTTAACAATAGTTTCTAATAAATTCAGTATTATGATTATAAATGCATGATCTTTTATTCTAAAAATTTGAAATCAAGGACTAAGCTAATTCTACAGCACACGTTTTACTCTAAGTCAATTTAATTATGATTCTTATGTATTATTCAATGTTTCTATTTCATTATTATAGAATACAAATCAAAATTCAATGAATAATATGATTACGATATTTACTTTGAAAGTGGTAGACTTTTTTTTCCAGATGAAAGGATGATGCATTCATACAATCAGATCGATTTTTATTGAAACTCAAGTTGTGTTCTTTTGTTATATTGACTTTCAACATTTATTCAGAAAAGAAAATCAAAACCGTTTTAATTGAATATCTAATAAGCAAGAAAAACTTCTAATAAGATAATTACTGAACGATAAAATCCTATTGTGAGCCAAAAGAATAACTGTGAAACAATAAAAATTATTTTTTAATTTATAAAAAAAAAGTTAAAATAGAAAAAGCTTTGCTTTGTTTCATAAATGTGTCTTATATTTATGTGTGTTTTTTTTTGTTGGTTCTGTCAACTGATGGCAAGTCGGCAAGTTGTGTGTGTCTATTAATGAATTATGCTTCTACTCATAACATTCATTTTTGATACAGCAACATTCCGACATCAGTACAGCGAGTTCCGTTAATGGGACTAATTCATTTCGAACCAAATAATTTATTTAAAGACCCTTCTTTTAGATGATGCTAATGAAAATCTTTTTTTTATATGCATAGTCGAAGTAAAAAACAGTGCAAATGATTCTAGTAATTCGGTTTTGTTTACATAATTGTTTTTCTCCATGTTGTCGAGAAGCACCTCGTTAACGCTACATACGTGTGTTAGGCCAAAAAATGGTAAAAACATGTATGCATTTTGATGATGTTATACTTTTTGTTTTGTGTCATATTAAATGAAGAATGTATGTTTTCTCTCAGAATTTATGAAATAAAAAAAGCAAAAATATATCGTTACTATAGATTAATTGTCAGTATGTCAGATCTTGAACTACAAATATTTTCATTTGTGTGAATATATCAAATCTATGGAAAAAAATTAGTATAATTTCTCAACATCATAGAATTTTACTTAGATTTCGAAAGAAAAACTTCCAATGATGTTTGGAATAATTTGTAAATTAATTTCCCACATATGTAACAAACGTAAGTTACAACTTTCCATCTATGTAAGACTGGAAATATAAAAAATGATATGAAGCATCATGACGTACCTCCAGAAGGAAAAAAATACAAGTAATAGCAACTAATTTTTTCTTACCCGGTGAAATTATGTAAATAGTGACTCATGTATTGCGACATTCATGTTCTTTTCTTTCTTACTTAATCGAAAACAAGAAAAAATAATAACTCTGGATGTTTCCTTGCAACATGTTATATAAAAGAGTATGAAAGTAAAATGCATCATCATTCGACTGTTATCTAATCAGATATTAGTTAATTAGATTTTTTCAATATGGCTACAGCTGACTTTATTCAACCTCAAATTTTGCAAGAAGAATTTGTTCAATGTAGTAATTGCTCTCATGTAAGTAACAAAGACAAATCAAATGACAGAACTATTTCAAAAATTGATTTTCCAAAACAAGAAATTATCGTTGAAAAAAAGAAGTTTTTTTTAAATGAATCAGAAACAATGCGACAAATTCGAATTCGCAGCCTTTCTCATTGGCCCCATTTTACACCAAGCATTGAATCAATGACATCTGCCGGTTGGTTTTCATGCAACGTTGATGATAGAGTTATTTGTATTTATTGTAATACAATTTGTCATCAATGGACAATAAAAGATGATCCAATTTACGTTCATAGAACACTTGCTCCACAATGTCCATTTGTTCTTTCAAACCTTTTGGTAAATAGTAATTCATCGCAGGTAATTAATGATATACTTAATGAAAAATTTGAACCATCTTGTCCTGAAATGGCTGAAATCTCTCGTCGAGAAGCAACATTTTCTAATGCTAACTGGTCAGAAAATGCTCCAAATATTGAAAGTTTAGTGCGCGCAGGATTCTTTTTTGCTGGTATTAAGGATTCAGTAACATGTTTTTATTGCAAGGGATCATTACATAAATGGGGTCCAAAAGATAATCCTATTATTGAACATGCTCGATGGTTTCCTCATTGTACTTACGCTAAACATTTATGTGGAAATGAATTATATGAAAAAATCCAAACATCTGTAAAACAACGAACTTTAACAAAAAATAAAATTGATAAAGACGAACTTGCTCGTTTAGTTAAAGCAAGACTTGATTTACCTATTGTTGAACGTCTTCGTGTACAATATTCATTAACAATAATTAAACGTTGTATAGAAGATCAATTAAAAACGAAAAATGATGATTTTCAATCGGATGTTGATTTATCAATGGCTTGTTCAATTCTTAAAAAACAAATTGATATTATCCAAGGTTCATTAGATAATATTATAATTCCATCAAAACGTCAACCAATAGATAATTCGTCTCAACCAATAAAAAATTCCTTGGGTGATTGTGTTATATGTCTTAATGAAGAAAAACAATTGGCATGTATGCCTTGTGGACATTTGTGTGCTTGTGTTCCTTGTGGATATGCACTTCGTTCGTGTCCAATTTGTAGACAAAAAGTACAATCCTTCATGAAAATTACTTCGTAATTTTTCTAATCAAGTGTTAGTCAATATTTTTGTAAAAAACCTTTTAATGTTTGTATATAAGTGTTTTCAATGTTCGTTTTAAGGGCAGTTATGAAATAAGTATTCTACGATTGAAAAAAAGTAAAATGAATAATTAAAAATATGAGAAAATTTCGAAGTTACTTGTATACAGTCAAATTTATTGAATAGTAATTGTATTTCGAAGAGTTTTCGGTATTACTACACAAAAACATGTTGAGCTTGTTTTATGGGCGCTTGTTTTTTTGTTAAATTTTTATTATATGAAGAAAAATAAACGAATTTTTAAACTCTTTATCCATAATTAATCTGCAATTACTACTAGCTTAGATAACATCGTGTTAGCGATGATTACATTTACCTCGGTCAGAAGAAAGGATGCAAAACTCTCAAATTATTAAAAATGTTTGTGTTTTCGGAACAAAATTCAAAAAATTTCTGGTATTCTCTTGGTGAAAATAATGGAACATCTTCCTAAATGTTAGTTGACTTCGAATAGCGGCGAGGCGAGGCAGCAAATTTTGTCGTCGATATAGTTCAAGATCGTGTTTCACAAAAAATATACTTTAACAATGAAAGCCAAAGAAAGTCTTGCGGTGAGAATTATTCCGATTGTTGTTGTTGCAAGAGTTTCATGATTTCTACTAAAATTTTTCTTAGTCTGTCTCATAATAATCATAAGGGAATTAAATATAAAAAGAAAAACTACTTATTCATTTAATTGAATCACGTATTTGATCTTTGAATGCTATTTAAAAGCTTACACAATGACAGAGAAACGAAGAGTTTATTTTAAAGTTCAATTAGAGACCGAAACAATGGACAGAAGCAAATATGTTTGAATGTATTGAAGCGATAAAAGAATGGTTTTTCCTATATTGATTTCAATAGTGCAATGTGTATTGGTATGTTCTCATTTCCGACAATTCGTGGTGTCTAGAATCGATTCTTAAATCAGGTTCACATATATGATTTATTAAACAATTAAACTCAATTATGATGATTAAATGGAAGTTTTTATTTAGGAATCGGATACTGCTATCTAGCATTGTTACAACTAAATCCATGTTACTCACTAGTTTTACAACAAAAAATTCATTCAAATGTGGATATAACAAGAAATATTCATGTAAAGCCAAATTATTTACTCATCATGAATCAAAGTTTCAAAAATTATGATGTACTCTGTGAGAAAATGAACAGTGACTATATTAGAAACGAATAGTCTTGTATTTTTTATTTACATTGAAGATTCGTAGAAAAGGAGGAAATAGCAACAAGTCATTTTACAATCTTAAACCATCAACAATCTGCTTTTTCACATGATTTCCAATGATTTATTTTTGACTTTCAGATGAATTAAATCAATTGTGTCTTCCCTTGCCCTGACAAATCGACATGGGGCTCAAGTGATTTCGTATAATTCCAAATGATTTCATTTGATTTCAGTTATTGAAAAGCTTTAGACTAGCGATTATCAACATAAGCCAGCATATTAAAGGACAAATTACACTTGTGGAGTTATTTCAGAAAGGACATGCCAAACAGAAATTTCCATATTTGAAGTATATTTAATAGTATCAAAATAATTTGCTGAAAGATTATTCGATGTTAAGGATTTTCTATGATAATTTTCTATAATATAATGATACTGCGAGCACATATCTATTGAAAAAATTTCATCGCATACTTCACATTTCTTTAATATGCAATATAGCGAAAAAGATCGGACAAATTTGAAAAGGGTTTGCCTTAGTTGTTTCTATCAGATAAGTGAGCATGGATGATAGTTTGTAGAATTCTAAAGATTTTTCATTGGAATAGATGTAGAAGACACATCGTCACCATAATTATGTGGTATAGTGTTCATTCCAGACTATGGCAGAAATTCAATATTTCACACTTTTAAAACGATCATATTTGAATACTACTCAATGCATATCGAAATGTATTTTGAATATTAAAGGAACGTGAATCATGCAAGTATTAACGATTTTCACTGGTATTATACTTTTATCAAGTAAGATGATTAGCTGTATTGCGTAAATATTTTGTCAAAATAACCATTCAAATGATATAAAAAGAAACACATGTCTTTATCGACTTTCGTCATACTTTATAAGCTACTCCTTACATTTTTTTGTAAATTAGATGCACTACAATGTATTAGACAAACTGTAAACTGTTACACGTGTAACGATAACGGTAGGTGCACTGATCCATTTAAGCCAGACGGTGTACCACAGCAACAATCGACAAAGGGATGGTGTTGAGTATGTCAACGCTTTTTGTTTTCGCAAACGACAGACTAATCTAACTCCAACTATCCTTTTTTTTAATAGAAAGGCAAGGGAACGATAAATGGTGTGGAAGGCGTTACCTGAGGTCCAGCAGCAACAGCTTATCTCAATACTCTTGGTATTTCTGCGTGTTCCCAGAATAAGTGCGAAGACATAGATAACAACAATGTAAAAGGTATATCGTGCTGTTGCAACACAAATCCATGTAATTTTGGTACACGTGCGACTGCTGGCTTTGCTGCAACTCTTTTGAGTGCATGCCTCGTCGTAGTGGCTCTCATTTTCAACCACTGAATTCTTTCTAAACATTATTTTTTTCTTTTTAACCGTACATTTTTATTCAAGATGCTTTGATACGATTATTTATTCTCTTTTTATAAAGTGTTCAAAAGAGGCAACCTTCTGACGTTGCTACTGTACTTATATTCAACTAAAAACAATCATTGAATCCATTTTCAATTTCGATCTGTAATCTTTGAGCACTGTTTACTGGTCCATTTATTATAGTTACTAAAGAAAGATCATCAAAAACATTAGAATTTAACAAAGAATGTATGTGATCGCAATAATTTCATAATAGTAATAAGTAGCAAATAATGACCTATAATTTTAGCAATCAAAATCGCGAGAGCACGAAGATCTAATTATCTGCAATCCAATAATAAAAATGACTTTAAAATTGGTTGTCATTCAAAAACATTGAGAAAAACCTAATGAAATGATATTCTGTTCTTAAGTAAATTCGATCGTGACACACGTTTTTTGTAGAAATTCATCATCTTCTTACACGTTAATATCACATACAAGAAATATCATTTTTATTAAGTGAAACTATAGAGAATTTCCGTGATTGAAGATAATCTTCGTTTTGCATTTGCCGTTGTCAAATATCGTTTACGTTTTGAGAATAAAATTGATGTAAGAGAATGGTCTTCGAATGGTTGTCAATTTATTGATGCTAAAAACATTGAAGTAGGCGTTGTAAATCTTATCTGTTGTAACTCGATATGAGTATATATGCCAATGATGACTATGGAGATGTACAAAATCATTTTGTTAATTCAAATATTTTGCCTATGGAATCGAAGCCTTGCTACGATTGAGTCTAAAGTACTAAGATCAGTGCTTGGTTTGAATATATAACTATAGCATTAGTCGTAGATCATATTGAGTCATATAGAACTTGAAGCACCTACGACTTGCTTTTGCCGAAATTCTAAATTTAGAATAATATTACAATGACTAATGCTCTTCATTTCAAATAAACTCTTTCTCTGAAAATAAATACACATACAAATATCATTTATCTAATTCTCTAGAAACAAGATACTTTTAAGCAACACCCTCAAAAACGATTTAGTATTCATGTTGCAAAACAACACTTGAATTTTATTCTTAAACGAAAATAACTTCAACGATGATAACAAATCTAATATATAGAGTATTGCGCAGATATAAATAAACGATATTTAACTTTGTAATACTTAAAACTCTATCTAAGAATTTCATACAGTTCTAAGGACTTAACAACGTCTATAAAGAGAAACAATATAATGAGTTTGTTAGTACATAAAATTCCTTGTTGAAGAAAAAAGAAACACTTGTAATTCAAGCAAATGGTTTTAGAATTTGTCTAAGTTTCATTCAATTTTGTTTAATCAATATTCACATAACCACTCACACGTATATGATTAAGTCATTCAGATAACTGTGCAATGACAAATGTCTGCCGTACTAGATGTGCTGAATATCAAAAGAAGAGAAACTTCATTGTTATATTATGGTTCTAGAGACCAGATTATTATTTTAAAAAACTTAATATTTGAATGAAAGTTTTGCTGTAAAACGAGTGGACAACATATATTTAGTAGATGCGATGTTAATTTGTGATAGAGTATGTATAGCACCTTGTACATGTAAAATCTTTAAGTCCTGAGTAAAAGTTCCTATTTGAACACTACAATTTGTAGAAAATCATTTCCGCTTGTCATAATGTATAATATAATAAGCACACGGAAATATGGACAACCAGATTCTCGGAGTCCATTTTTTTTCTCGAATGTAACAATTTCAATCTCTCATCAAGTACAAATAATATCACATACTTTGTGTTTATTGAAGATGTAATTGTTTGATCATACTATAATCGACAGTATTCTGACTAGTATTGCTAACAATTGTCATTAAGTATCTACTCAATTAAAATCATTTTACATGATTAAAATGTGGTTGAATTATACATTGATACACTAATATTTGTTTTGCTTCATTGCATTTCACCAAATCGATACTTACGATTCTCAATTTTTGAAGTAAAATTAACTACACTGATAAAAATATTTCAATGAGCATCCTATGTGACAAACTATCTTTTTCTTTGTCGATCGTTATTTTAATTTAAATATATCCAAAAGAAAATCTCAAGCAAAACATTTTTAGTTAACTCTTATTATTTATTACAATTATTTTAATATATTTCAAAATCTATGCTAATTTCAATTCAATAAAGCAGTACATATTGTCGTGTTCTTTGTATTATAGTTAAATAAAATTTCTTAGTACATGGTCGAATAGATTCCCAATCGGCCAGTTTCTATACTTCAAGATTCAGGAAGTGTTCAATTTGGCTCCCTCATACATACGAATATCTTCAATTTTTCTATAAAATGTACTTTGACCTTGAAAAAAATTAAAACATAGAGAAAAGTTTTTTTTTGTATACAGTTTTTTTTATTTATCCTTCAGATTTTCTGATAGTTTCACTAAGTATTCGACCTTTTATTTATAACAGAAAGAAATCTTTTTTTATTTATCTAAATTAATATTCTTAGCATAGTAGAATAAAAATGCAAATTTCGCGTAACAAAATTCTGCAACAGAGATTATGCTAGAACAGAAACAATCTCACGAAAAATCGAAATTTTTATATGCAATTTCCATTTTTGAATTTAACTATGCAGCATAATGTGATATTCTCATTACATGTGAGCCAATACATTATTTTTGAGTTACCTTGAAAACGTTAGGACAAAAACTATTTAAAAAAAACTATGGGATACTTGTTGTATATAAAAACATATTCGTCTTAGTTGATGAATCTGACAGTTGTTTTGCACAAAACAATAGTAAGAGGTAAACAAACGGGTGTGCCTTGCTATTATGTATTTATTCAATGAAAAATATAAAATAAACATAATAGTTAGGCATATGGGGGTGTATTACATTATTACGCGTGAATGAATCCTTTCTAGATATTTTTCTTTTGTATTTATATATGCACATAATTCACGTTTTATTTCACATTAAGTTGATCATTTGACGAAAAGCACGATGTTTAGAGCTGCACAGCGTGGAAGTGGTTTACCTCCTCCTAAACCATCAGCTGTATGGTGGTGTAATGGTTGTCGTCGAACGAATCCTGGCCGGCGCTTCCAATGTACAGTATGCAAATATGGCAATACTTATGATCTTTGTGCTCAATGTGTCTCAAGAGCCGGAACACTACATCCACGACATCCTTTATGGAAGTACGATGACACTGATAATGCTAGCACTATTCATACTATATCATGATATTAGAAATTATATCGAATAGTGTAGTGATATCCTACGTAGTTAGTATTATTTTAGTGTTATAATTTTTTTAATCAAATAATAAATTGTTATATCAAGCAGAATATTCAGACAATGAATTGCACGAAAACTAACTATCGCTAATGAGTGCATAGATTTTGTGTACTTAACGACTACAAAGAATTCATTACCGACGACAATGAAGTTTTTTTTTTGTATTAATTTTAGGAGAAACATTTCATTTGCACTAAAACAAAATCCTACGGCAATAAAAATTTGAAAAACGAAAGATTAAAAATAAGTTAGAGTATGCTGATATTTGAATACTTCTCAGTAAAGAACATCTTGATCGTATCCAAAATACTACAAAATAGAATAAAATTATTCGGACACCCTGTAACGTCGACCCCGATTAGAGTATTCAATGATCATCATGTCCTCTTTTGCATAGAAAAATATTCTTTTCTTAAAACAGTTTTTCTAAGCAGTAGTAGGTTTTACAAGCAAAAAAAACAAGCAAGTTATTTGAACACTTTCATTTTTTTCTCTTTATCATGGCTCTATTTTGTATGCAAATAATTTGAATTACATGTTATTAAATAGAGAAAACATTTCTCTACACAATGAAATGTATAACAATTGAGAAAATGTGAAGACCATACCGAAAACACCGTGGGATTTACAGAAAAATGAAAATCCAATTCCAAATAAATCATTTGAAAGACAAAAAAAGAAAATGCTGAATCTAACTGCACATTTTGTTTCTCAAAAATCCTCAAATATCATTCATAATAATCAGTAATTAAAATTAATTTTCAATATACCTTGTCCAATATTCTTAAGTTTTGGGGAACTCAATCAAATTATTCTACAAGATAATATGCTTAGATATACAGTAGATATTTTCTTAAGACATGATTAATACTTATCTATTCACGTATAGTGTATTGTGAAAAAAGAATAAACCATTTCTTTCTATTCTGTTGCTTTATCGATACAATATCGAACAAACGACATTGAAACGTGTAGAAAATTGTTTTCTGTATCAAATGATATATGATTTCAATGCAGAATAGAACGATAACGAAGAAAAAAATAAAAGTGCACGAATAATTTTTTTTTGTGACATACTGTACGAGTGAAATTAAAATATGAATCAGGATGTCACTATTGTTTCGAATTGCATGAAAATCATTTTACTCAATCCAGTTTGTGATACATATTATCGTAAGAAGATCGATCATATGTTGCAGTGTAATCTTAGTGATAGGTAGTCTTTGATAGTATAATGACAGTATCTACATTCTACATGATGACCGTTAAACGCTCCCTCCTATGTATTTCAACGATTCGTTTAGATGGTATTTCATAAAATAGTGATCATTTGGGTTTTGAATTGACACTATTACAAGGTTTATCTATCATTTTCACGTTTGTTGATGTTGATTAGAACGAAGAACGTAAATGCATAGTATATTTTCCAAAATTAAAACGTATAAGTCTTCATTCTCTTATTTTCCAGGGTCAACATTTTTTTTTCTACGTTTACAACCAGATATCGAGGTCTATTCCTAAGTGAGACTAATTGCTCTAACTAACTAGAAAATGCATGTTCTAAGTTTATTTTCTATTCGAATAATCACTTGAAAGTATTTTTTTTAATGATGAATGAATATTTTCAAGTAAATAGCATACACGAAAAATGTTTAAATAACAAAAAACACATACGATCCATTAGTTCCAAAATCAGTTAATTCAAAATAATCATAGGCATCATCTACTTCACTAATACATAATAATTACTACAATATTCTATGCGTTAGAATATATATTTATTAGAACGAATGTATAATTGAACAAATACAAAAACAATATTTTTCTTCTACAATAAATATATATATTTAAATTTATTCATAAGAACAACTCTTTCACGAAAAAGTGGTGATCCTAAACAATATAAATAAAATCCAATACCAAAATAAATGCTTGACCAAATTAAAAGTATTGTACAAATTAATGAATTAGTATAGATATCAAATGTTCCATAGATAGTTTGTATGATGATATAAATATGAATTGGTATCTGTGTTACAATAAAAGTACCAAAACCAGTTAACATCGTATATAACTACATTCGATCAATTGATGTAATGGGTGTGGGTGTGGGTGTGTGGGTGTGGGGTGGGTATGGGTGTGGGTGTGGGTGGGTGGCTGTGGCTGTGGGGTGTGGGTGTGGATGTGTGTGTGGGGTGTTCTCTCCGATGACAGTCACATCGATACCGACAACCACATCCACACCCACTCACCCACACCCACCCACACCCACACCCACACCCACACACCCACACCCACACCCACACCCACACACCCACACCCACATCCACACCCACACACCCACACCCACATCCACACCCCACCCTGCAAGAGCACAAAGTCTTGAAAGACATTTGAAAAGGAACCGCAATATGCTTCTCAGTACTTAAAACCATGCATTAATATTAATATCAATAGTCTGCAATTATTAATATTTGTAATCTGATATAAAAGTATTCTATTGCATTGCACAATATTGACTAAATATAAACTACAAGTAAATTAGTCTTGTATTAATCGCATGTATAATTTAATGAATTCAAAAAGTCATATGTTCTAAATACTTATTAAAATTTGCTAATAAATATATTTTGTCTTGAAGAAGTAAATTAAGGAATAAATGAATTGCTTTCTTTATTTATTTGAGTGCATAAATGAGATACATCAGCAAAAAAATAGAAAATGTTTCAGTATAAAAGATATTCAGTAAAGTATTCTCTTATAGTTCTATTTATAAAAACAAGCCCCATTAATCATTTGAGATTTATCCGAAAGTAAAAATATAATTGGTTCAACAACATCTTCCACTTCTATTTAAATAAATTTATGAAAACAAAAAACTCAATGTATTTTCTTTACAAACCGGCAAATCTATTAAGTGAGATTTTGGATAACATCTCTGCAGATTTCTTTTCTTCAGACCAAGCTATGCAAACAAATAAATTGTTTAAAAATAAAAAAGTAAACATTTTCATAAATGCGAACCCATCCGATCCATATCTGTTAAAACAACCTATATAATACAAAGTAAAATCTGGCGAAATTTTTCTCACTACTAAATACTTACAGTTGGTTGTACACTATTAACTCGAATCTAAATTAAACAAACAGATATTTAATTATAATAATCTAAGAAAGTAATCTTTACTTGATGAGGACCGAATTTCAAAGCCATAACACGTTAAACCATCAACGGCTGATGCTTGACTTGATACATTAACAATTGAACCAGGTAATTTACGTTCAATTAAATCTCGTGCAATTTCCTATCAAATTACTTTTTTTAAAATTAAATCTTTCATCAATAAAAAATGCTTGACCGAACATTGACGATAAATAATCTTTGAAATAAAAACAAAAAACAAATCATTAGTTTTCAAATTCTGTTTTTGTATACGTACGTATCAAAATCTTCTTGTTTAACTTCTAGGAATGAATCACGAATAGAAATAGCAGCATTATTTACTAATAATTGAATAGGTAGATGTGGATTGATAGCTTCTTTTGTTGCTTTCCAATCACTTAAATCAACATATACTGGTACAATATTATTATTCTAATTAAAATCAAATGAAAATTATATTAAGAAAAAAAAACAAAAAGAAACTTTCATTATTATTACTTATGCAACAAGTTCTTTTAAATGTTCATCAGTTTTACTAACAGAAATAACTTTAGCACCTAGTTGAGCAAGTCGTAAAGCTAGTGATTTACTAATACCTTAAGATTTATTTTATTTCAATATATATAAGAATAAATTCATTTTTCATTAACAGACCTCGTCCAGCACCTGTTACACAAACAGTTTTATTTCGAAAATAATTTTCATCCATCTAGAAAAATTACCAATAAGAATAAAAAATAGACTAATGCAACAAATTTTCATAGAAAAATAATAATAATAATGAAGACACAAATTTTCATAAAGAAATCTAAATACGAAAAAAAAACAGAGAAATTTATCATGATAATTATTGACATATTTCATTATGAAGAAGAATTGCTAATAGACCAGCAAATGTTATTTCAAAGGAATAACCTATCGATGCAACACCCATTGAAAATTCTCGATCAGGTTCAGGAATCTAAAATGATCAATAGGTTAATAATTCAATCGATATCTTATAAAATGTATTGAGATAAGCTCCACCACCAATTAAACTTTCAAATACGACTAAACAGAACACTAACCATATACTTGGTATATGAGCCGTACGATAGACACAGGCAAAAAATATACCCAAATTACCAAAAACTGCTACGGATGAACGAGATAAGAAAACACCCAATTGATAACAAACCGAATACCTAATAGTATAGAATTTATATGATAAAAGTACTATATTTTACTTCAGAGACTGATGACGAGAAAACACTACCACGATATATAAACTGTACTTACCAACGATATTGAGCCGAATGTGGAATACTTGTATTACGAAAAAAGATCATTTTGTACTAAACGAATAAAATGGCTAAATTTATATTTATATTTACCCCTCCTTGATTGACTGAATATTCAGCAAAATAAACAATCATCAATGGAATCAATATTTTTTATTAATCACATACTTTAACAAGTTTAAGTCGATCTTTAAATTTTTCATCGTTCCATTTCCATTTATAATCTTTTCATCAACATTATCGTCTAATTAAAACAATGTGTGAACTTATTTGTTGATATTCTCTATGCTTTGCAGCAGTTTGACTAGCTCCAACCATAATATAACTTAACAAATCAAATAACTTTCATTTTAAAATAAACACATCTATGCTTATTTACCTGATAACTTGAAGAACAGGTATAAAAAGTAATATAAGAATAGCAGTTCTAGGACTTAGTTTAAGTAAACTTGTTAGTCCAGCATAAGAAAGAGCCCCTAATAAACCAGCAGCACCTGTACCACTTGACCATGCACTGACTGTATATTTTTCATAAAACGATGTTAATTGTAACATCGTAATTTCACCAAAACCTGCACTGATGCTTGCACAAACAACACCTTTGATTAAAACAATTTTCTTTCAATCTTTGTAAATACTATATCAATTAACTTACCGAATATACTTAAAGCAATTACTTTTGAAATTCTAACAATAATTAAAGCACTAGCAGCAAATAATACAATCAATACAAAACGAATACTTCAAGAGAAAAATAAATTCATTTGTTCGTATGGGAAAAAAACAACCAAAGAGCAATTAGCTTTTACTTATATAAAATTTTGTGCATAAAAAATGCAGCTGTTATTTTAATAACCAATGCTGGTAAAATATCTGCTAGTAGAATAATTTAAAAATAAATACTCAATAGTAATTTTTCATAAGATCTTATCTACTCACGCCTGTCGATATTGGATTACAATCAAATTGATTTGTTGTATTATGTGATACTGGTTGAGTTGAATTATCACTCTCTTCTTGTTTCAAAATATCATGAGCAGCACTCAACATAACAACATACACAAAATTATTGCAAAGACCAAGAAACCTAAAATAATGCGATATTTGTACGATGCAGCTATGCATTGAACAAAACAAAAAGAATGTACCAAAAACCGATCGAGAAAGATCATCTGCTAGTGGAACAGAGTTCATCATCGAAAAGAAAATAATAATAATAATAACAATAAAAGAAATTCTATAACAATTCATTCGTATGAACACACTATATATTTTTATTCTTTTTTAAAAAGACAAACGCAAAAAGAAAAGAAAACAAGGCGAGGGTGTGTGCTCTTTAGCATGATTGGGAACCTAATAAAATAAATATTTAGAAAATAAAATAAAATCTTAAATTATGCAATCACTGCAAAAAGAAAACTCAAACGTTGGATGAAATATAGATAAACTTGCCAATGGCTAAATTATTTTTACGAGCGAAAACAATTTTAGCAAAATCAAGAGCTCATATATACACCCACACATATGATTTCTATATATTCTATCAGTCAGTATTGAGTAACATATTGAGTTCCTGATAGAATATCTGATGGACAAAAGAAAAGGGTTAATATCTCATGTTTTATTTTATACGATACTAGGTCTTTTTTCATGTATAAATATTTAAGTACTCACTTGTGATATAGTTTGTTCCCCTAATGGAATATCATCTGAACGTAATTGAACACTTTGAGTAATTAAAACTGGATCTGATTCGAGAATAATTCTAAAGAAAAATAAAATTTTGAGTATTTTACCCATCATCACAAATTTCATCTAGTGTGAGCATAACTAAATCAAGATTTTCATAAAGAAATTTTTTTTTTCAACATTCTTTCTTAACATTGTATTTAGTGATTGAAATAAACATGTTAAAACAGCATTTAACATTAACTAAAATTTGAAAATTTTTATAATTACTTCATTTTCATTTGTACTATCAACAACATTAAAAAGTAGATCAACATTATTTCGATAGGCGATTGTTAAATTATCAAGAAGAATAACATCTTCTGAACCTTTGCATGTTTTAGTAAATAATGATTTTTCAAATTCTTTTTGTTCTTTTACTGTTGAAAATAATTGATTATAATACGAAATAAAGAAAAAAAAATTAATGAATATATATAAATAAAATTTAAACTTATTTACTTTAGCTAAAATACGATTACCATCATTGTTTAAAATAATAATTCTTTTAATTACACATAGTGAGAGTGCCTTTAAAATATTAAAATAAGTAAGTTTGAATAATTAACAATAGCAGACAAAAAGAAAAAATTTACAGAACTGTTTTCTAGTACCATATTATTAATTTAAAAACTAAAGGTAGAGTAAAATGATGCACGTTTGTCTTACCAAGCGTATTCTCTTTATCTGAAACAGTCGAAAGACAACATGGAAATGACTCAGGGTTCAGAAATGTTCGCTCACTTTGTTTCAACCATCTATAAAACATATTCAAAAAATTGTTCGGATGCCAGCAACAACTATTGATACTCTTTGAAAGCAAAATCAAATAAAGAGGAATGGAGCAAATTATTAATTCAACTTTTTTTGAACAGGATCATCATTTAGCCTGCATTATTTTATTGTTACAAGTCCCTTAAGGTACCGCTGGAGAACTGTATGACGACGCCACATATTCGGATCTTTATTCTTTTGTTAAAAATCTAATGCAATATTACGACAAAGCAATGCCAAATCAACTGTGGTGTACAAAGATTGGCTTCTATAAATGAAATCATTTGTCCAAGAGCAAATACAAAACAATCTATAGTAAGCTGAAAAATCATACATAAATACTAGATAAGGTGAAGAATAACTTTATATACTGGATAAATTATATATCTGTCTGACATAGATATGATTTTCAAGAGAATCTTCATAAAAGGATTTCTCCCAAGTCTTGTTGAAAATTTGCTTTCATGGAATTGCATTCATTGAGAAAAATATTTATTAATGTTCGAGTACAGAGGACAACATTAAAATGACAATGTTTGATGTTTCATTTATGACATACTTCAATTCAAATATGGATTAAGTGAAAAGATACTCAAATTCCTTCATTAATAACATTCTTTTCAATTATTGTGAAAACAATATTTTTGTGTGTATGAATTTTCTATTCATCTATAAATTGTACTTATAATTGTTCTATATATAAGCAACGCTTAGCTTTGGCATTTGAACGGCTTCAAACCTTAAAAAAAATCAAAGTCCTTAAAAAAAATTAAAAAAGAAGGTTTCGAAGGTCTCATGAGTGTTTACTGATTATCTTTTGATGAGTGAGTAATTCATTCACGAGAAAACAAAAAGCAAATGTGTTCGACGATATCTATCCTGATCTACGTATCATAGAACTTTGACTTATATCGTAGTACAGCTTGATTTTACTTTTCTCACTTTCGTTTGCTTAGTAATAAAATATTTTGCATCACA